>JAVTVY010034959.1:0-137317 GCA_036873755.1 Hanleya hanleyi | reverse complement strand
AATTTGAGAAACTCAGAGTGGCGCCGCTTGGTGGAATAGCCCTGTTTTATAAGTTTCTGCAACAATGTTTTGTGACGTTGATTAAAACCATCACATTTAACACAGGATCTAGCAAATGCTACTAAGCGAAATATGTATACGCCATATGCAGGTCCCACTGGAATATTACTATCCAGAAAGGGATAGTTTACGATGTCGAAATTGTAATCATCTCTTTTGTCATAAAGTCGACGAGAGAGAATGCCCGCTTCATTTTTATAGAGATAGAAATCTAAATAAGATGTGCCTGTAGGGCTATCTGTAGTTTCCTTCAAATCCAGTGAAGGTGGATATATATCCCTTCACTGCGTCATTTATATAGCGATTATCCACAGCGAGAAGATCGTCTATATAGCGTTTGGTGAATGAGAAGGAACGGGCTTTGAATGAATCGGTTTTTGAAAGCGCCTGCATATAGTCATATTCATAAGAGAACAGATACAAGTCAGCCAACAGGGGTGCACAATTAGTACCCATTGGAATACCTTTATGCTGCTGATATATTGTGTTGCCAAATTTCACATAGATATTTTTAATGAGAAATTCAAGCAACTCTATAAACAAAGAAACATCCCATGAATGATATCACTTGTATGTAGTCGAGCTAAAGAATGCTTCATGGCTTCCGACATAAATATATTTACGATCAGTTTTCTTGAACACAGATACTATTAATGAACTTATATGGTCAATAAGGTCCTGATGAGGGATTGTAGTATAGAGAGTCGAGAAATCACATGTGGATACATGTCTGTACGGTTTGTGACCTTTAGCATCAAGTTCTTCCGTAAGACATTACGAGTTTTTCAATATCCACGTACATTCAACGCCAGAGTTCTTAGAAATAGTGGCGCAATACCTTTCCCAAAATGCTTTTACCTCCTGAAGGGCCCTCGTCAATAGGGTTGAAAGAAGCTTGGTGGTGCAGCTTCTAGAACCAGCTATGAATCTAGCTTTGTATGGCGATTTATGCATTTTGGGAGTCCAGTATATTTTTGGGTATGTCGTTATGATAGGTTGGAAGACAAATACCTCTTTCCCTGAGAAACTTTTTGTGATTGTTAAATAAATCTTCCAGAGTAAATGCAGTTTGGAAGTAAGCAGACGTATTTGATGAAGATATGTCTACACTCAATTCTTTAACCAGCACCTGGTAATAGTAATATTTACATATGAATATTATATTATTCGGAGCTTTGTCTGCTGGGACTATGACGAATTTACTCTGGAGATTTGCTAGAACTTCTTGCGAATTGAGGTTTCTCAGTACTTGTTTTGTTTGGGGAAGAGTACTTCTGTCAATATGGCAGATTGTTTCAACGACCTTGCTCTTGGTGAGGTCCAGCCAATCAGCGAGTACTGTAGGTTCAACTTTTTCTCGCTTAGACCAATCAATAACGTACTGTTCTAATGCAGGCAGGACTGTCTTCTGGTCGGCCTTCAGATTTATTCTTCTTGGATCTCTATATTTAGGTCCTTTCATCAGGAGTAATTTCAGATCCTTATCACTCACCTCATCAAGGTCTAGTTGAATATATAATTGTGGTTGAACATTGAACGGTGGAAAGTTAAATATATCTGTGATATTAGCAGGTCCTATTATTGTTTATATTTGTTGCGTTCTGTGTTCTGTGCACCCCCCCTTAAAAAATAAAGAAAAAACGACTTATTTCCTTTTGGCCATTGTCGGAACAAAATCATATCACATTTAAATCATATTCATGCAATTAGTACATTGCTGTGATTAGATTTGCGGTTCACGTTCACCTTTGTGTGGCTAAACTTGAATTAAAAAAAACACTGAAAAAGGGAAGGGTATATTACATTGCGTTATTGTATGTATAGATGTTTTAGCTATTGACGACAGTACATGTAATTTTATGGTAGTTAAATGTTGACAAAATATCGGACTTGACTACTTGTGACTGTTTAATTTCCGTTCGCGCTCATGGGTTTCCATTCGCGATCGAGTCAGTTATCGCAGGTTACAGTGTAACCCGCTGCATGGGTTTTTGCGACATATTGTCTCACTATAACCCTCATCACTCATGCAATCGTTCCTCTACACATTTTACCACACATCACATTTATTAATAGCTTGAACCATCCATTTGTTAGATACAATGTAATTAAATAGTAGATTTACTCTGGAAAATTGCTCTATTATTGAGTGAAATCGAACGACAAGATGGCAATGGGTAAAGATGCAATTTTGGAAAGTTCTGATGAACATGAAGAGCTGGAAACAAGGGAACGGATTTCCGAACTTGATTGCTTAGCTAAATTGGGCAAGTATAATATAATCTATGCGGTTAGTTCCGGCAGTCCTCGCAACCCAGGCCCTATGTCCCGCATCAAGGTTTACAAAAACTATGGTGTACAAGTCCCCAAAATGTCTTTCTTTTCTGGGGCGCAGCCAGTCCTCAAGTCCGAATGTTCGTTTGACAGCTGGAAGTTTGGTGTCAATTGTTTGCAAAAGGACGAATTATATTCACAAACTGTCTTGTTGCCAGCAGTGAGAAAGTATCTTGGGGGTGAGGCGTACAGGGAATGTTTGCATTTCGGAGGAGCTACCGTTGATTCAATATTGGAAAAAATATTGGAAAAGTTACTTTCGGCTCTGTTGTAACAAGCGAGTCTCTTTCACAGTCTTTCTACGTTGAGCAGCAGATGCCCAATGAATCTGTTTCAATGTGGAACTGTAGATTGAATAATTTACTTTAACAGGCAATCTCATCGTATGTTACGCAACAAATTCTGGACGGGCTTGAGCAATGAGGCACTCAAGTCTGCAACCAGACTTAAGTTCGACACTGCATTGTCGTTTGATGAATTACTGCGCGAAGTTAGAGTTGTAGAAAAAGAACTTGCCGACTGCGAGAAAGTTAAAGGATGTAAACTAAGAAAGCGCAACAGCAAATTCAAACAGCAGTGACGTAGGCGTACAATCTCAAATAAAAGAAATGATTGAGCGCTTAAAAAGGTTTGAAACTAAACACAAGGAGTCCACTCCTCCCTCTGATCAGATTCCCTTAGTTATGGAACGATTAACCGCAATCGAGGAGAAAATTAGTTCTGGTTCGAACTATGGTACTTCTGGTGGCGGTCGTGGACGAGGATATAGGGGACGTGGTAATCAAACTGAAACTCGGCCAAAAACTTACTCCAACACCTCGTCAAACCGAAAGGAGTATTTAAACTGTTAATGACCCCTAGCGATGGGCGATGTTAGGGTCAAGGTAACGGAAGCCTGGATGTTGTGTTGGGTACCCTAGTGGTAACGCTAATGAGTCTGACTTCATAGTAGACGGCAACATATGCCCATGCTTGATTGATACTGATTCTATAATAACAACCATATCTCATAAATATTATATAGATCAATTGTCCTCTACCCCACTGCATTCAAATGAAATCTTCGATCTGGAAGTCTGTGGAGCTGGCGGCAGTAACCTTCCATTCTTTGCTTACATAGAGGTTGAGCTTAAGGTACCTGATGGTAAGAAACAAATGACTGCTCGGGTGTTAGTAGTACCAGATACATCATAAAATCTTAACGTTCCAGTAATTGTGGGAACAAATGTAATTAAGCTCTTTACAAGAGTAGTACCGGATGCGAAAAACGGACCATGGATTCTGGTCACAACACTGTTGCAGAATAACGGTCATATTGGTCCGGTGCGATCTAATAACGCCAACTAACAACATCACTTAGAGTTAAATCAAATGAGACGGCGAATGTTAAGGGTTTGGTTCATAACCCACCAAATGTGAGTCTAACTGTGATAGCATGTAGCATTTAAAGTAGATGCTGGTTTGTGGTGCCACAAGGGAGTTCAGTAATCCTTATTCCTCTGAAGTTGTCCTTGTACAAAAGCCCGACAAACCTTAAGATTCTGTGTTGATTACCGCAGGCTCAATTCCAGGACCATACGCGACTCCTACGCATTACCCCGCATAGATGAAACTTGTTGGATTGTTTAGCGGGGTCCGTCTGGTTTATCAACCTCCGATCGGGCTATTTGCAGGTAGACTTAAAAGTGGAGGATAAGGCCAAAACTGCTTTATCTGTTGGGCCCTTAGGTTTCTATGAGGCCAACCGCATGCCTTTCGGCCTCAAAAAACGCACCAGCGACGTTCCAGAGGTCAATGGAGAAATGTATGGGTGACCTTCACCTTAAAGAGTGTCTCATCTACATTGATGATATCGTTATTTTTTCCAAAAAGTTCGAGGAACATTTGAAACGTTTGGAATCAACAAACAACAAAATGGCTTGAAACTGAAACCATCAAAATGCGAGTTTTTCAAAAACCGTGTTAGGTAGTTTCACAACACGGTATCGAAACAGACCTTGAAAAAATCGAGACATTAATTCAATTAAATGAAAGGAATCCCAACTCGCCGATAAAGCTATTACTAGAGTGATACATTTTCAAGAACAGGACCGTAAGCCCACACGTGACTTGTTCTCGCAGGAAAGTGTATAGGTACGCCAAATCCTTAAACATTGGAATAAACTTGACTTAAAAGATGGTGTTATGTTCCGCGAGTCGTAAAATCCGGTGAAATACCAGTGCAGTTAGTTTTACCAACAGAGTTCCGTGATTTTGTTTTACAGGGTCTCCACGACGATGTTTATCACCAGGTTACCGCAAGGACTTTGGACCTCGTGCGATCCAGGTTCTACTGATCAGATATCCTCGAACATCTGACGCGGAAAAAATGAGATTTTGTGAGCGGTGCATCCGTAGGAAAACTTCAACGGCAAACAAAACTGCGTATCTGGTCAGTATTCAGACCTTTCAGCCAATGGAGCTAGTCTGTATAGACTATCTCTAGAAACGTCTAAAAGGTGGATATTTGAGTAAATTTGTCATCACGAATCATTTCACCAGGTACGCAGAAGACGTTCCCACGCGGAACCAAACTGCTCGTACTTCGTTCACTTCGGGTTTCCGGGTAAAATCCGTAGGTATCAGGGCCGAAATTTTGAGTCCCAACTGATCAGGGAATTATGATAGATAGCTGGTGTGGATAAAAGCAGGACCACGCCCTATCATCTGGAAGGAAACGGAATGTGTGGGCGCTTTAATTCCACACCCCTAAACATGTTAGGCACACTCACTGATGGTCAGAAAACCGATTGGAAAACCCATGTCCCTTCCCTTGTTCATGCGTACAATGCTACAACACATGACCGCGCGAACTACTCGCCATTCTTCCTTGTGTTTGGCCGCCACCTACGGTTGTCCCTTTATGCGTTCTTGGGTATCGACCCAAATGATCAGCATTCTAGGTAGAATCTTAAAATTTTGTATGCATTTGACCTCAAGAAAGATAAGATTATGCATATAAAGTAGCTTCTGTGGAAGCGAGTAGGTCGTCTTCTAGGTGCAAAAAGAGATTACGATGAAAGAGTTAGAGAAGCCACGTTAAGACCAGTTGATTGTGTACTAGACAAAAACGTGGGCTTAAAGGGTAAACATAAATTGGCCGATCGGTGGGGAAAATCCCAACATGTTGTGTCCCAACCGAATAGTGGTATTCCTGTATTATTTAAGGTACAGCGGGAGAGGGACAGGAGGAAGACTAGAGTTGTACACAGGAACATATTACTTCCTTTCTTGTCGCTTCCGTCTCCAGAGCCGGCTAGATCTAATAGTTTCAAACTTAGGCGGAGAGAGAAACCGACGAGGAGTTGGTCATGGTGGAACGCTTGGTAATGTAGAGCGAATGAGAGCGCCAGCGGCAGTTAATAGGATGCCGGAATCGTCCTTAGCAGACCAGAGCGTGTGAACAACACTCTTTTGCCACAATTTGTCACAGGATATTCGGACTCGCGCCGCAAATGTAGGCGCGATACTTAACACTCGTGCGGTAGCGCTCGCGAGCTATGCTTATGTTGAGACTGGGTCTCTCGAGTTATGCTGGTATGCGTGACCGACGACTACTGGACTGTGATATGTTGTAATTGTATTTAAACTGAGTAACTGAGGTCTTCACGGCCGTTTCATTTACCCTTAAACGGCCGAAGCGATGTGTGTAACGCTAATGGATACGACACCGATAAAAGTATTATTATTACTGAGCATATTCAAACTGTCTTCGCCTTTTTGTTTGCCGGTCCACCAACTTCATAATTAGTCCGTGATACCTGTAGTAGGATTCTGTTGGTGAACTGTTTGTCCCCGAGACTCTGTGCATGTCATTCGACGAATATATCTAGGTTCATTGTTCTGGTGGGAAATTTAAGCTGAACGACGCCGGGCATTACATGTCAGTTTTCTGGGTATTCTTGCATTTACCATGTCCTCCATGCTTATCAATTCACATCAGATGAGTAATTTTTTTGAGCTGATATGTCATCACAGCTCCCAAGCTAGCGTATCTAATTCCGCTTAAGCTTGTGTTAGGGGCCGTGTGGACACTTGATAGTCTAACCACAATAAATGCGCGGCTGAGATACTAAGACTACGTCCGAGAATCCACCGTACTCTCGGGTCTGAATTTGAGGTGTCGAAGGAAGCTTTCCTGCAGAATCATGTTGTTGCTTTTCAGTCGCCAGACGTCGTCAGTAATCGTAGAAGGCTACATATACAAGACGACGTCATTAGTTTTCCGATCCGACATCAGGGATCACTGTACGCATAAGGAAATAAACAAGTAATAGGCCATTGAATCGAAGAGCAGGGCCTCAATATTTCGTACTTAATTATACTCGTAGAGGGCTACAATGTCAGTAGAACTATGTCATTCTATGTAGCAAACGATAGTTCACACTGGACACAAGTCAATGAGAGAAATGGCAGAATATTGCATGCAATACGGTGGAGCCAGATTAGCCGTTCGGTTTACTTTTAAAAATCTTCGTCCAAGTAGATCCTAAGTCCTAACACATCGATCGATACTCTGGCTCGCGAGAATGTTGAAAGACACGTGTGTTTCTGGAAGAATAGAAAATGACGTTTTCAAAATGCCCATCAGTTTCAGTTTTTTGGCATAAGATCCTATAATCTCCGTCTGCCATCTTTTTCTGAATCGATATTTTTTCTCTCTCACGCTATCCGAGGTAACCCCTATGTTCAAAATAATCAAATATTTGTGATTGGTCTAGACTGTCTGCCAACAATAGTGTCATCTCCCCACTCGAAGAGGTTTACCGACTATGTTTTTCTGTCATATTGAAAACCACCTGTTTGTAATCTGTACTTGAAGTCGTTTGAGATTTATTGGGCTATTGTGATTTGTGAAACTACATGTATAGCATTGTAGTATATTGATTTCTAAAATGTGTGTGCAGAGAGAAAAGCACCATGCAAATAGTTATAATACTTCAAACTATGGCATATTGGTATCTTGGAAAGGGTATATAATGTACTAAATGAATATAAAATATTTATATCGCAGGTATGAGGCGATTTTGCCCACATGATGATGTTAATATGTGACATCAGTGTTCAAAATGACGTTTTCTCCCTTCGCCCTTATCGGTATAGTAAATAATCAAAATATTTTTGTTCAAATCACCTGAAAATATATTAAACATGCATATCTGGTGGAGATGACCATTTTTGTCTCCATGAAATTATGTCCAGTAGCTGTCAGCATAATGTAATGCGGTCAATTTTTCAAGCACTAACACAATTCTGGAATTGCGGTGTAACAGAAGAACACCCTGTTAGAGTAGTTATCATACGTCAAACTACTATCGTACGTACGGTTCTCGTCAGATCACCGAAGTTAAGCAATGTTGAGCTAGGTAAATACTTGGATGGGTGACCGGGTGCTGTACTGGCTGGGCTGATCAGGGTCCAGGATAATGGGAACTGTGGACACTATCGTGTTTTGGCACATGTAAGCACTGTTGTGATATGACTGAAAAATGTTGAAAACGACGTTACATCTTACTCACTCACTCACTCATATTTAAGAAACATTTTTTTCATAGGTGTGCTCAGTGGTTATTATACGCACAGTTAGTTTGGGAAAGTTTATATTTTAAAGCAAGGCCGCACAGTTAGTTTGGGAAAGTTTATATAATAGAGCAAGGGCGAAGCCCGCTCGCTAACATTGATAAACTAACTGTGCGTAAAATGACCATTGAGCACGCCTATGAAAACATTATTTATATTCTATTGCAAGACGATCATTTTATCCAGATACAGGAATCTGCAAGCTTTTGATTGCCAATAGCCATACAAGTAGCAATGATCATCAATACATTATTTCTCATTATTTGAGCTTTATATTTTTGTATAGTACTCACGTAATCTGTGAATGTTGTTTGGCGATTCGAACCAGCCCGCCATTTTGGGTACCGTATCCCGTCAGATCTCGAAAGTAAAAGTTGTTCATTCTTTTGCAATATCAGCTTGCAATATATCTGGATGATTAGAGGCTCGAGCGGATTTAAACGTAATTGAAATTATCTGTCAGCCCAGCACGTTGTCACCTCGCTGAGGACTCGCCAACATGTCGCGCGCATGATGACATGGAGCGAACTTCCAAAATATTGTATGAAGTCAAGAACAGCTAATTACAAGTTACACTTATTGTATTCTGTTGTGAAATGATCTACGATATTTTGAAATGCTGTGGAAACTCATAAGCCTTAAATGAGAGGTGCTCAAACTCTGCTGCGTTTGGAACTATATCGGCAAACACAAACTTTTAAGGCTGTGATGCGCCTGAGTCAGGGCCGTTTTTTTCACCGAGAAAGAAGGAAAGAAAGAAAAGAAACTTTGAGATAGATTTGATGACGAAATCTTTCGAATTATTGCGTTCATAATTTGCTCAAAATTAATTATGTGATAAACAGAATACTACACTCGTGGCAATTTACTATGAAAATTATGACACTCGCGGAGTTAAAACTCCACACATATAAAACTTACCCAACTTGTGTCATCACTTTCATATTAGATAGCCACTCGTGTAAAATCCTCCATAAAAATAATGGGAGTAAAGTTGGCCCAAAAGGCACTGAATCCTGATTCCACTGTCGATTTCTTACCCACAGTATGTTCGTACAAACTTTCGAAGCTATTACATCCCATAACTCATCTAAAACTGGAAAATATTGATATATTAGGAATGTGATTAAAGAGACCTGAGATGAAAAACAGATAGGCCGGGCAGTTCATATTAACGTCAGTCAGATAAATGCTATCAGAATGGGAGAGGATGCATTCCATTAGTTCGAGACAATGCATACTTCTTGATCATATAGACACGTTTATGGGTTGAGAATGGTAACAGGTTGGTCATAGTGCATGCACCTCGGCCTTGGGTGGGAGATCCTTGAGGGAGGTAGTACAGAATAGCAATTAGTATGAGTGATCTGTTTTTAAGATATTCCTGTATGATTTTGAATCTCCAGGAGGTATTTATCCCATTGGATCCTATAAGATTTTTACTACAATTTTGTTGTTAAAGATATATTCCGAGTACATTGTTTCACGCTCTAGCTCCGGCGTTTCAAGCAAGTTACCCTGAGACATTAGACTTCTTGTAGAAAAACAATATTGGCAGTCAAACGAAAGTTCGAGAGAGCTGAGATTAGTCGGTATCTCCTCGTGAAACATCTAACTTGCTGC
Organism: Hanleya hanleyi; assembly: GCA_036873755.1. Classification (NCBI taxonomy): domain Eukaryota; kingdom Metazoa; phylum Mollusca; class Polyplacophora; order Lepidopleurida; family Hanleyidae; genus Hanleya; species Hanleya hanleyi. Next base: position 127,681 of record JAVTVY010034959.1, on the reverse strand, counting down.
TTGATCTGAGGCGAAGACCTGATCACGAAAATGAAGCAGCATTGCTAATGGGAACCGATGAGATACTGGCTGGAGGTGTTATTGCAATATATGACCCATTTTGTTGCAGAATGAACTGCAGCCCTGATCAAGTCTCATAAGGTGGTTCTTAAATGACTATGCGCATTGAAAAAAAAGAGAAAATAGCCGTCTTCGAGCATTTTCGGAAGTTATACCTGTTTTACCATGGACTACCTTAAAGTTCTTTACCTTTCAAAACTAGTTACTAGAGAAGCATCTTGGATACAAACGACCGGGTGCTGTAATGGTTGGGTTGATCAGTGTTCAGGATAATAGAAACTGTCGACACTCTCGTGTTCTGGCACATGTAGGTATCATCGTGATATGACTGAAAAATGTTGAAAACGACGTAAAATCCTACTCACTCACTCACTCCCCTGAAAGTTAAGATGAGCCCAGCATAGATCCTAGATTTTAATCATAAAAATAGCAACATCGACATCTCTTCCCCTCATATAGTTGAGCCTATTGGCTAAAATCAAAGTCCAAACATCACCAAATGTACAAAGTAGAAAATCGATTTTTACAGGATTAACTTTAATTTTTTACAGGTTAGTACAAAGTACTTCATTAGTTTCAAAAAACTTTAGGATATATTCAATTGTGTGGCCAGAAACATTTCGAAGAGGCCATGATCAGGCGATGCAATATATTTGATATTTGATAGTCGATTTGATATTTTTGGAATGCCATGATGTATTGAAGCATCAGTGAAAACTGTTGACCGCTTCTCTCTTTCGGGAAACTAGCCCTTATTTATGTAGCCTATGATTGTCTTTTTGAATTTGGTGCTAATGCTGTTATATGTAATCTGTTCTCTTCTGTTCTTCCTTAAATGTTTTAAGGAAGAACTTGATGCTAAAGGTCACATACCGTATAGACATGTATCCACATGGGATTTCTCGACTCTCTATACCAAAATCCCTCATCAGGACCTTATTGACCGTCTAAGTTCATTAATAGTATCTGTGTTCAAGAAAACTGATCGTCGATATATTAATGTCGGAAGCCCTAAAGCATTCTTTAGCTCTACTACATACAAGATATATCATTCATGGGGTGTTTCTTTGTTTATAGAGTTGCTTGAATTTCTCATTAAAAATATCTATGTGAAATTTGGCAACACAATATATCAACAGCATATAAGTATTCCAAAGGGTACTAATGGTGCACCCTATTAGCTGACCTATATCTGTTCTCTTATGAATATGACTATGCAGGCGCTTTCAAAAACCGATCCATTCAAAGTCCGTTCCTTCAGATTCACCAAACGCTACATAGACGATCTTCTCGCTGTGGATAATCACTATATAAATGACGCAGTGAAGGATATATAGCCACCTTCACTGGATTTGAAGGAAACTACAGATAACCCTATAGGCACATCGTATTTAGACCTATATCTCTATAAAAATGAAGCGGGCCTTCTCTCTCGTCGACTGTATGACAAAAGAGATGATTACAATTTCGACATCGTAAACTATCCCTTTCTGGACAGTAATATTCCAATGGGACCTGCATATGGCGTATATATATCACGCCTAGTAGCATTTGCTAGATCCTGTGTTAAATGTGAATATTTTAATCGACGCCACAACACATTGTTGCAGAAACTTATAAAACAGGGCTACACCACCAAGCGCCTCCACTCAAACTTTCTCAAATTTGGCGATACATATCGCAAGCTGATAGCAAAATACGAGCGGAGCGTGCAAGATCTATGGCGTTACGTTTCGTAACTTGTGTCTAATTCCGCTTAACCCGGGGCTAGAGATCGTTTGAACCCATGTACTTCAAGATCCCCATGATACTCATATGAACAATCACAATCAAAGCGTGACTGAGATACATCATTCTTTAGATGATGACTTTACAACGAATATTATGGATTAAGAATACTGATCAGCGATACGGATTTGATATTTTGGGAACATCATGATGTCTTGCCGGCATCATTGAAAACTGTTGACCGCTTCTCTCTTGCAGGAAGCAAGCCTATGTTTATGTATACTATGATTATCTTTTTGAATTTGGTGCTAATACTGTTATATGGAATATGGAATAGGTCTTTGGATTACGGACGCACATATTCTCTAATGGACGACGGCTGAATTATGAATGACGGACCAGACGCTTGTAACTGTTATCATACCGAATCCTATATCAAATTAATGCTAATACATTTCTAACGTGCTACTGTCTTATTGACCAGTCATTTTTTACTATGTACTGCTTCCGACTAACTCCTTCAATTAAATCCCTCTAAGTTACGTCTAACGCACAATTCTGTCTTTGTCTTGATTCTTTAACCATTTTCACTTGATTTTATTTTCCGTATTATTATCAACTCTTTCAAAATCAATTGTCTTCCTTTCTTTGTGAATGAAACATACCACTTGCAGACGAGAATCAGTTTTTATAGTTTTTCGCCATTGTTTTCTGGCTCCAAAGTTTATCGTCGTACTTTTATGGTAATCGATGACGTCTACTTGACACGCACCACCTCGTCCCGTGATTTATTGCATTCCTGGTCCTTATATGAGAGTCCCTGGGTTGGGCTCAGCAGTAAGGCATGAACGTTAAAGCAGGAACATCAGACGGCGCTGATGAAATCGTGGTGCAAGCGTTCCACACCATTAGTTTATGGCTGTTAGTACAACGTGGCACGTGACTTTATAGTTGTTGACGCTGGATACACACCAGAGAGCATAGTGGACGAAGAATGAATGTGCGGTTGGTGAACGTCTAACAGAGTGATATCGATTATCCAAGTTCTTAAACTGGCCTTTCGTCGTCCACGTTAGAACGCGCACTGAGTCCTTGGAGATGAGCGTTTGATGATACACAGTGTCAAGATTTGACTTGTTATTGTTTGTTCATTAGATAAAGTCTATATTTCCACTTGTTCACTTTATTTGTTACAGATGTCTGTCACCTATGATATTGTCATTAGTGTGTAATCGACGTATTAGTAGATCGTGCAAGAACACTAAATCTAAGGTTTAATGGCATTGTTTGTTACAAATATGTATCCATGTTAAATTAGTTCTTTGGGGGGTAGAGATCAAGGAGGGAAGGGATACCACCCGGATTTGGGGCATTAAAGGTCATTGTAGGTCACTTTTTGGGTCAAATGTTTTTTACCAATGTGTATCAACGCCGAATTAGTTTTATGTGGTGTAAGGCTTTAACGCAGATATGGATAGTAGTTTAATTTGCGGAATTGAGGTCATTGTAAGGTCAATTTAAGGTTATTTGAGGAGTCAAATGAGGTCAAAATGGGCGAAAAACCTTTTTTATTTCATACATATTGTGTTGTTTGTTAATTACTTTAGAGTGCACTATATTTCAAGTAAGGGGTGCATACGACGACACCTTTGGAGATAATTTGGGGGTCATTTCAAAGTCATGTCAAGGTAAAATAAGATCCAAAGATGGTCAAAAGACTAGGGCCTTAACCCTACCTGGCCTGGGGGGGGGGGGGCCATTATGGCCCCCCTACCAAACTTTCTGTGCTATCTCCGGAACGACGAAAAATGGAGTGCTGAAACTCCGGGACTTTATAGTTTATCATATTGGGGTCATTTTGAGCCCATTTGCATAACCCCCTGAGCAGAGGATCATGGGTAAACTCAAGATGGCGGCCTAGTGGGGCACCAGAAAAGTGATGTTTTTGTCACATTTCTTCAAAATTTCTGCTTTTCCGCAGAAACTATTTTATTACGCATCACATGAATATTTACTAATTTATCATGCAGTTTTTGTGGAAAAATTGCATAAATAAAAAATCGACCAAAAATGCCGTTTTTGAAAATGACGTCACTGTGACGTCATCAAAGCGGCCATCTTGGATTTTTTTACATTTTCTGGTAGAGCTTGACCCAAGTGTGGTAAGTTTCAGCCCCCTAGCTCAAGGGATAAGAAAAATAATTAGGGGGGGGGGGGCGAAATGGACAGGTCCCAAAAAGCCCAAGCCAGATAGGGTTAAAAGGGTTAAAAGGGTTTAAACAGTTTTATGACAATCTTTGTAAAAAGAAATGGATATTCAAACTGAAGTGGTTTTCGGGGTGAAGTTTAAGATGAGGGTGGATACCAAGCGGATATGAGTCATTCAAGGTCATTTTTAGGTCACTGCCATTTAACATAATGTTGATGGCGCAATGGGTATCGATGCTCAATTAAAGACGACTGGTCAAGGACACCAAATGCGAACTTTGATGGAATTGTTTGTTGCAATGGCTACACATGCTAAATTAGTTCTTTACGTCGTAAGAGTTTGGGTTATATAAGGGCAAAATTTGTGAAAGACGTTCCTACCTTAATTTCCATTGTGATGTTTGTTACCAGTAGGTATCCACGCTTAACTGGTTTAATGTACTGGGTGGCTTAAACACAGGTATGGTTAGCTCGTCACTGATTGGAATTGAGGTCATTTTTGGGTCACGTCTGTTTGTTAATTGCTTTTGTACGCAGTATGGTTCAAGGTAGAGCGGATACCAAGACAACCTTGGCAATTTGAGGTCATTTTGAGCTCATTTCGAGGTCAAATAATAATCAAAGATGGTCAAAAGATGGGCCTTAAAATATTTTGTATGAAATTATTTGTAAAAGAATTTGGTATCCAGTCTGAAGTAGTAATACTGTATGAGTGAATTTTAAGATAAGTAGTGTAGAGTATTTTAGTAGTTTTTGTTTGTGAGTTTGGGCAACATGTATTTCCTTATAAATTGAACCTTCCCGATCGAGATAATTTTTAGCGTCAGGTTTTCTTTCTCGCGTTGGTTTGAATTAACCCTTTCTAGCCTGGCTGATTGAGGGTTAGGAAATTTAGTGCCCTTCTGAACATTAGCTGTATTACAAGAATGATTAGAAAATCGAGAGCGAAGACTTTTTTTTTTGGAATACTATATTTTGCTAATTCTGAACCCATTTCTATACTTCTAGTGATTGACCACCATACGTTAATTCAAAATGGCGCTCATGTGGTTTCATCCTTAAATCATCCGTTTTTCAAGTTACTCACATAATAGGCATTATTCTTAGCTCATTGTGCTAATTAGCTAACACAAAGGGGTCTCACATCAAAGCTTAGCATCTTAATCCTATTATGAATCTGTTTGCTTAATTTGCAGCTTAAAATATGATGGTTTAAATCAAAATGGCGGACATGTGGGGTAATATAACAAGTGAGAAATGACTACATTGTAGTCAAAACCTGCGGCAGTGGCAATAATACAGTGAAAGACATATCAGCGGAGGTAGTGGTAATTGTAGAAAAAAAGTGCCATCTGCAAGTGTTTTCATGCCAAGGGAAGTAATTTTCAACTTCTAACCCACAATTGTAGGAATTGACTAACAGGTTTGATACCATATATATATATTCACTTTCCCGTTCAAATTCCGACAATTTTGGCTGGTCCGCGCCGTCTATACTGAATTGACAGACGAAGTCACAAAGATCGCTTTGGCAATGTCTTGGTACAAATATCGTGTATTCCAAGTTTCAAAACATTCGGTTCAGCCGTTGATTTTTGCAAATGAAAAAGGCTTTCAAATATTTGGAAATCCAAACAAATTTCAAGGATTTAGTCATAGCGCGAACATCTACGCTCTTCAGTCACCCTTCTCGCTTACTTTGCCGAGCAAAATGAAAAATTTATATTTCTTTAAAGTTAATTTTCAATGAATTTATTATCAGGTCTATCACTTTGATCTGTGAAACTATGGAATGGGGGTGAAGGCTTTATCGAACTGTTCAAGAGGCATAATGACATTTTTCACGATTCAAATTGACGCCTGTGACAGTCTTGATATTCGATTAGAATAATAAGTTAAGTTTCTGCAGTTATGTGCGTTATCATCTGCAAACTAAATACGGAACCTTGACACTCTTTTCCATGCAGCAAGCCAATATCAATACATGGTTTGCTCTTTCTATACAAATGATTACCTATTTCATCCTTAGGAGATATCACCTCATCCGACATGTTTGTTCAAGCCTTTTCGAAGGTTGATAATTTTATTAATTTTTTTTTTTTTTTAAATCAACTTCTGCAAATAAGAAACATTTCTTGTCAGTATCTATGGATATCTCCCTATAATCAATTCGCGAATATGTTTGTCATTAAGTCATTCGGAAGGTGATTGAAGTGCGAAATTTCAGGGTTAGTTCACTAAACAAGGTCTGTGTGTATAAGAGAATCATGTCGAATTCTCGTTATTATCTATTGGTACATCAAATTATTGCATTCGCCAAAACGACTTCCAAGTCAATATGAATGGTATCTAAGTATCAAAATAAATTTTAAAAACACTCAAGGAAATCAAGGTCCTAGCTTTTGACAACGAGGTCAAATAGATCGCTTTTATGGTCAGTATCTGCTAATATATGACGTAATTTCATTCGTAAAACTGATTGACAAAGTAACGTGAATTCTGAAGTGTAGAACCAGTAAGTTCTAGCATAAATGGGCTCTGACTTGAGAGAATGATGTCAAATGCAACATGTTTCTGCCCATTGTCTGCTGATACACATAAGAATTGATTTTACGGAAGTGATTAATGCAATTCTAAAGGGATTATGAGTGCGGAAGAGGACGAGAACATCAATACCAGCGAAGCAAAGCCCTGGCTTGCGAGAATGAGGATAGAGAGACTGTGTTCCGAAAGAGGATCATTCGAAATAGCTATGTACCGAAAGTACACAATATAACTACACAACTGTATTGTTCGCGCATAGGGTTGCCTGACTCATTAAATACTACATAGTCATTTATGTATTATAAAATCATTTGCGCATAAAGTCAGTTTTGAGTATTATCAACGAGTCGGTATAGCTAAGACATTAAGTGCAAGCCCAGGGATTGGAGGATCATTGTTTCGATTCCCACAGAGGGTTAAGTTATTATTCCTTTCAAAACATATTTCCATATATGCGAATTGCTTGGGGGTAAAGTTAAACATCTTTATTCGGTGAAAGTTGCTGAGTTGTTCCGTTTACTTCTGAAACGTAATTGTTGCGTTTGTTTTTATGATTCATGATCTATAATTTGATACCAAGTATTATTCAATGTTAATCATAATGATAATGCGTTACTTGTTATGCTTCTTCACCAATTTGTGTTTTATCTAGATTGGGTAGATAAAATGATTACTAGAAGTAGTGAACTTATTTTTCTACTTTCTAAGACAGTCGCCTGTGACTGTATGCAAATTAGCTGAACCACTGACAAGGTTGCGGCTCATCTTCCTTGGTATATAAGAAATCCAAGGATCTTAAATTGTATATACATGTGCATACTGTTCAATGAAAATGGTAATATCTGAAGACAGTGACTGATGTGACGACCGACAGACTTTAAGCGACTGACGTAAGAGAATTGAAATCTGAACGGAAATCAACGAAGCAATAATTAATTCCACCGAATATAGTTGCAAATGAATTCAAACGTGCCTGAAGACAGTGTTGTCATGTGAGATTGAAAAGGAAAGTGTGGCAGAGATCACACTCTCTTAGCGCATGCGTATTTCAAAAAGTCACAAGAAGAAGAACAACAAGAACAACAAGAACAACAACAACAACAACGCGAGCCTCCCGTAGACCTGCGTGTCGCAGGTAAAAATCACACTTTTTCATGTTGCTCGAGTACAGTACCGACCATCTTAAAGGTTCTACCTAACACGTTAGGGATTAAGTCCGAGCACGTTACGATTCACAGCATGCCCGTTAGTAACCTGCTAACGCGGTCTCAGAGTGCGTTAGGAGAGCGTTACAAGCAGGTTACCTGTGAACAATGAGTGTGTTAGATCGCTAATTTAACTATCTCACAGGCTCTTCGAGCACGTTACATAGAACAATAGTCGCGTTAGAAATTCTTAACGACCCCTCACCTCCTCGACAACGTCTTTTTTATAGTAATGCATATATTAGGTGTAATGTGTACTTGAAAAAGAACTTTTCAGTTAATAATTTTTTTTAAATTCACCGATTTACGGCCAACGTTCATTTTCGACCGTCGGATGTTCAGGTTATCAACTTGCCCTTTCGGTTAGCTTTTGCTTGGTGAATTTATTATCTATTTGTACTACACTGAGGTCATATTGAGCCCAACTAGTGGTCACATTGAAATACATGTATCTATGGTCATGACATTATGTAGGAGTTAAAGCAATTAAAAGTATTGTTTGAGGAGAAATTGTTGCAGCGTATTTTTAATTAGAAATGATGAACCTGGTGAACCATATACGACAGAATGCATTTTGGCGCGTGATTTATTCTCTGAAAATAAATGGACGAGAATGGATAAGGGCGCTTTTTGCTGTATTTTTAGTAGCTATATTCGGCATATTTTATGATTTGTATTTTCTCATACATGTAATCACCCTCCTACCTACTTGTTCTTATCAGTATACTACCCTCAACGTTTCTTGTTGGTTTAGTCATAATTTTATGTTGTAACTGTTCATTTTACTCAAGGGATCCAGGACAGGAACACGTAACGACAAGAGCGTAATAGGTTGGGAGCCCGTATGGACAAGATCCCAATGAGCTTTTTCGAGAAGTGGACACAAGCCCACAACTATATACACGTATTTTCATTGGGGAATATCGGAAAAATGCATGTGAAGAAGAATTTTAACAAATGTGACACAAACAATTTGGCACGAAACAGTTTAATAAATTATTTTAAAATAGGATATTTTTTCTGTTGATTATTAAATTTCATGAAAAAAAAATATTTTGATTCGGAATAATAATAACCAGAGAAATATATGGAAGAAAATAAGTACTTTTTCGTTGGTTTCATATTTTGCTTTTACCATATATTTTCCAAATATCTCAATGATAAGTTGTCAGCTCATTCCCCCTATTTTTTCTTGCTTGTACTAGAAAACAAATGATTTTTTCGACTTTGTTTCTTTCCTGAAATTTATTCATGAAATTTAGTAATCAACAGAAAAGAATTCCTGTTTTTTTTATAATTGATGAAAACATTTTGTGTCAAATTGTTCTTGCCATTTCTTCTATATACTTATCAGGATATAAGGATTTCCACATATGTTTTACGATAAATGAGTCACAAAGTGATAACATGGCAGTGTGACTATGCGTCACAGGACCTACGAAGTAAGGTAGGCATTAGGACAGGCACTGAGCTCTTGGCAATCCCCACCCTCCCCCCCCCCAGCCCCAATTTGAAATCCTGCCTATATTAAGATGGGCACATGCAGCCCAAGTCAGAATCACCAGAGATTTTCATCAAAAATCACCGGAAATTTTCGATTAAAACAGTATTGAATATTTTGTTGAAGATTAAAAGTGATGGGATTGAATGAATAGTTTATCAGTTACTGTGCTGATGTGAATCTGTGACACACCAACACACTCTGTGGCAGTGATTCTGTGACACACCAACACACTCCGTGGCAGTGATTCTGTATCCCTTAATCAAGGAATCAAAATTTGAAATGACAAGAAAAATTTAGACATAATCACACATGTAATGTTTTTGTTTAAATTATATCCCAGTGTGATATATAGTCAATATTCAAGAAGTACAATCAAAGTTACTTTATCTAGTTAAATTCTACCCAAAGAAAATAAATTAAGACCCTTTAAACATGCCGTCAATGCCAGATGTTGAGTTTTATACAGCTGTAGATCAGGGCTCTGGGTGCATATATCATGTTTCCATACCCTTAATGCACACAACAGCGGCAAAACAAAGCCTCCTTGAACAACCTATTTTTAGCCTATCTCAAACCTAACATGCTTGAGCCATACATGTATAACACACTTTCATTTGAGAGTCCAGACATTCCACCATTCATGTGAACAAATTGTACTAAACATGGAATAATTAAATTCACACTACCCATTTCTACAGTACTATGTTACTATCTGTAGCAGTTGAAACCCAGTAAAACTTAAACAATTAAAACCAGTAAAGAAATTTGTCTGTTGAATAACAGAAAATATGGTATGGAGATTTGAATGAGTAAACTACTAAACAGCTTACATGATACCAACAACATGTCCCAACACAAGCTGATAAATTCCTTAGGTGGCTTGCAGGACAGCTTTGTTTCACCCTCAGTAAATTTTATCATTGTTGCTCACAGGCTGATCTGAAGGATGATACCAGATCTTTCTACGTTCTGCTGGGTTATTGCTTCAGGCTGACTTAATTGGTTGATGTAGGATATTTCATCATCAGTGGCAATTTGACCTAAATTTGAAGCCTGCATGATTTGGTCTGTGATGAAATGTTTGGATGTGAAATAGGATACACGTTAAAGGCCACAGTTTACATATATCTATAACAATATACTGAATTGTGTGTATTAGGAATGGCAAGTTGCCTGGTAATAGCAGTGTAGATAAATGCACTAACAAATGATGGAAAATTAGCATTTCCTATTTCATAAATAAATAACGATCGCCGATTTAATTTTACAATTTTTTAATTAAAGGAAACAGATTGAATAATATAGGTTCAGTAGATTTCAAGCTTTACGTGTGAAAATACATTTACATCTCTTTAATGGTTTTCAGTGCCCTTGTACAGGATCAAAACAACTTTTTGAATCACATTATTTTCCCAACAATACAACAAATTTTTATATATAGTACTATAGTAGAAAGGTAACATTTATGTAGTTTACGGTAATTCAACTCAAGACCAACACCTTCTATGCACAAGATAATAATGATTCTATTACAAGCGTCTAGTCCGTCATTCATAATCCAGCCGTCGTCCATTAGAGAATATCCGCGTCCATAATCCAAAGACCTATTCCATTTTCCACATAACAGTATTAGCACCAAATTCAAAAAGACAATCATAGTATACATAAACATAGGCTTGTTTCCTGTCATTGTCTTGAGCATAACCGGTACAAAGACGAATAAATAGCGTCTCTACATCACGTTGTTATCTAGATATATGAGACAACACATTTTGGGCATCGGCAATCTGATGAATGTACTATTCCGGTGTTCTTGTTTCACATTATATTCTATGGCGGTTGATCGGTGATTTTCTTCATTGATAAACGTTAAACCACCTCAGCTTCGTTATGGAAACAGCGCTGATTGCTTGAGGGTATATGCAGTAGTTGAGATTAACCTCAGTAATAGGGCCATGTCATACAGTGGGACAGGGTATTTTTAGCTGTGGGTAATTTGACCTGAATTTGAAGGCTCAAACCTGATGTGGCCAATGTGAAATAGGATACACGTTAAAGGCTACAGTTCACATATATCTATAACAATATACTGAAGTGTTAATTATCAATCTAATTTTAATCAGAATTATTTCAGATCAGAACTTGCTGGAACAATGCCCTAATGCACGTTCATGCCAAAAATCAAGGTTCTAATGTCAACGGTTCTCCTTATTTTGCCGACGAAAGGATTCGGATGGACTCACTCACTCACTACCGGACAATTTGCGATCTGTAGCCTACTTCGTAGGAATATATTAAACTCTTGGAAATCCCCACCCCCAGTTGAAATCCTGCCTATATTAAGATGGGCACGTCCCAAGTCAGAATCGCCAGTGATTTTCATCAAAAATCACCAGAAATTTTCATCAAAAGTAGATCAGCTCAGAACTTGTTGGTAACAGTCTCCTAATGCGCCTTCATTCCAAAATAAATAATGATCGCCGATTTAATTTTACAATTTTTTAATTAAAGGAAACAGATTGAATAATATAGGTTCAGTAGATTTCAAGCTTTACGTGTGAAAATACATTTACATCTCTTTAATGGTTTTCAGTGCCCTTGTACAGGATCAAAACAACTTTTTGAATCACATTATTTTCCCAACAATACAATAATTTTTTATATATAGTACTATAGTAGAAAGGTAGCATTTATTTAGTTTACGGTAGTTCAACTCGAGACCAACACCTTCTATGCACAAGATAATGATTCTATGTCATTCTCCTGAGCATAACCGGTACAAAGACGAATAAATAGCGTCTCTACATCACGTTGTTATCTAGATATATGAGACGACACATTTTGGGCATCGGCAATCTGATGAATGTACTATTCCGGTTTTCTTGTGATTTTCTTCATTGATAAACGTTAAACCACCTCAGCTTCGTTATGGAAACAGCGCTGATTGTTTGAGGGGATGAAACCCCCATAGGGCTAACTGTAGGACTCCTCAGTCCTGGCAATCTCATACATGATCACTGGAACAAATAGGTCTACATCTGTGCTGTGTAAACTGGCCTGCCCGGCAATACCAGCCACTAGCCCATACTTCTGCCAGAAGCGAGTCATAAATTTGTAAACTGTCAGTTGTGCTGATTAAGACCTACACTTGAGCCCTGTGTTATGGCTGCCTAAGTGTGATAGAGGCAACATGATATCTTAATAGGACTTTGTCTTCACCGCTCTTTAATGCAGAAGATGATGGTGAAAACAGCCATAGCCCTTACAGGGACATATTGTTAATTATAAATCTAATTTTAATCAGAATTATTTCAGATCAGAACTTGCTGGTAACAATGCCCTAATGGACGTTCATGCCAAAAATCAAGATTCTAATGTCAACGGTTCCGCTTATTTTGCCGACGAAAGGATTCGGATGGACTCACTCATTACCGGACAATTTGCGATCTGTAGCCTACTTCGTAGGAACATATACACAGTATATATCAGTATTTACAGTCTTATTCCTACGAAGTAGGCTACAGATCGCAAATTGTCCGGTAATGAGTGAGTGAGTCAGTCCATCCGAATCCTTTCGTCGGCAAAATAAGGAGAACCGTTGACATTAGAACCTTGATTTTTGGCATGAACGTGCATTAGGGCATTGTTACCAGCCAGTTCTGATCTGAAATAATTCTGATTAAAATTAGATTTATAATTAACACTTCAGTATATTGTTATAGATGCATACCATCCATGTGGCCTTTAACAGTATCATGTTCCTTTTATGACCATGAAGCCATGGGACCTCCTTATCAGTGGATTTAAAAGTCATTAAGGCTTGTCCTTGGAACAAACACAGAGAGAGGCTCCATCCCAGCCTTGTGGTTTTTAACAGTGATTTATATCCAAGCCCACTGAGATAAGGCCGGTTTCTACTCTGCTGCTTGTCACATCAAATTACAGTGGTCGGTGTCCTGTATAGCAGATACTATAATATAGTATTGCATGCCTGTCCACTACCCTGGAACATTTCCTAGCTTAGACATTAAACAGCCCGATAAACTTGCCATCAAATGGGATAAGGCTGGGAGTACAAGAATGTGCGGTGTATTTTCTGTGGACTGTGTAGGCTGTACAGTCTGAATGAAGACAGCCTAGCAGAATTAGTTAAAGCTAGGTGGTTTAACGTTTATCAATGAAGAAAATCATCGATCAACTGCCATAGAATATAATGTGAAACAAGAAAACCGGAATAGTACATTCATCAGATTGCCAATGCCCAAAATGTGTTGTCTCATATATCTAGATAACAACGTGATGTAGAGACGCTATTTATTCGTCTTTGTACCGGTTATGCTCAGGAGAATGACATAGAATCATTGTTATCTTGTGCATAGAAGGTGTTGGTCTTGAGTTGAATTACCGTAAACTACATAAATGCTACCTTTCTACTATAGTACTATATATAAAAATTTGTTGTATTGTTGGGAAAATAATGTGATTCAAAAAGTTGTTTTGATCCTGTACAAGGGCACTGAAAACCATTAAAGAGATGTAAATGTATTTTCACACGTAAAGCTTGAAATCTACTGAACCTATATTATTCAATCTGTTTCCTTTAATTAAAAAATTGTAAAATTAAATCGGCGAGTGTTATTTATTTTGGAATAAAGGCGCATTAGGAGACTGTTACCAACAAGTTCTGAGCTGACCAACTTTTGATGAAAATTTCTGGTGATTTTTGATGAAAATCACTGGCGATTCTGACTTGGACGGTGCCCATCTTAATATAGGCAGGATTTCAACTGGGGGTGGGGATTTCCAAGAGTTCAGTTCGCGTTCGAGTCCTAATGCCTATTGTACTTCGTAGGTCCTGTGACGTTAGTCACACTGCCATGTAGCACATTTTAAAACAATATAAAATATGTATTCATGGTATATAGCGTACCACTATTCCTACGAAGTAGGATCTCATTTGCAAATTATCCGGTAATGAGTGAGTGAGTGAGTGAGTGAGTCCATCCGAATCCTTTCGTCGGCAAAATAAGGAGAACCGCTGACATTAGAACCTTGATTTTTAGCATGAACGTGCGTTAGGGGACTGTTACCAGCAAGTTCTGAGCTGAACTACTTTTGATGAAAATTTGACCTATTTAGGTGACCTTAACATTACGCTTGGGCCCCCAAGTCATCTCCCTCACCCTACTTCGTAGGTCCTGTGACGTTAGTCACACTACTCGTGTGATATAATGTTTTCTTAAAATGTCAAAATATATGCTATCACTATGTGATCCATTATATTGTTTAAAAATGTGCTATATAATGTGCTTTCTTGTAAAATTTGTTGTAAAAATATGTGATATATTGTTTTAAAATGTGATATAAGACGGTATAATACTGCTATATACTGTGTATATGTATACTATATTATCACTATTTGACGCGTTTATCGTAAAACATATGTGGAAACCCATATATCCTTTCCATAGAAACTACAAAAAAAAATTGTGTTCAAAATAACCTAAAAATATAGGGTGGGGGAAATGTCCACTGGAGGAAATGTCCACTAGGGGAAATGCCCACTGGGGGAAATGTCCATGGCTGGGAATGTCCGCTGGGAGAAATGTCCGCTGGGGAAAATGCCCTGGATTCCGAGCAGTCTATGTATTTTCCCGTCGGATTAAAGATAGTGCGAGAAGAATCAAACAATTCTTTGTCGTTTCTTATCAGGCGTAGCATCAGTTAGCAGGCTAGCACTATTATAATTAATTCCATTTCCTTCATTCGAATCAGTACCTTGCAAAAACGTGGATAATACGCTTCTTGCCTTCACTGTCATTCTAACTTAATATAACTATAGCACGCAGTATGATCAGACTAAAATATGTGAATGAAAATATATACTTTTATTTTTCAGCGTTCAGTGACATGAATGATTTATAATGTTAAGTAAGGTCGAGTTTTCATTTGCTGGCAGAACTGAGTGCGCTCCCACCCCCACTCCCCGCCCAAGTTTTCTTTGCATTTGCCCATGCGCTTTCATCGATTAATTTCTCTCTTTACCCGATATTTCAGTTCCGTATTTTGGTTTCTGGATTCATAGTACGATGTGACAAAGCATAGTCATTACAAACAATACATACATATTCGAAGGGCCGTGGGATCGATTCTCGTTGACAAACAAAATTTACTTCCGAATATCGATGAAATTCAATCAGTCTAACCCAAATTCTAGGAAACAGATTGGGGAGTGAAGATTTTTATTTTTTTTTTGCTCAGCGTAACTGCCTAACTTCGACAGATCCTTTCTCTTTTGCTCACTGTAACTGCGTAACTCCAACTATAGACATCTCTTTCTTGAGAGCGTAAATGCGCAACTTCGGCGAATTTCACGTTTTTTCTCTCAGCTTACGGGTAAGTACGTAACTCCAGTGATGGACCAGTGCAATTCACTCAAGGGTAAATGCGTAACTTCTTAAGTCCTTTATCTTTTTCTCAGCGTAACTGTGTAACTCCAGCTATATCGGTCTCTCTTTTTTCTGACAGCGTAAATTCTATAGACCTGCACTGAGAAAATAATTGTGTTGTTCTAACAAAATGTTGTGCTAAAATAGCTTCAACACAAAATATTTTTGTTTTGAATCTACATGTATTTGTCATTAAAAATGATTGTTAAATTCAAAATGACGACAATAAGGCGTCATCCGGAAATTCGCCCGTGATTTTTCATGTAGCTTTTAGAATATTTTTATTCTAGGTAAATTGAACAGAATAACACCATAGCTAATTACATAAAGCCCATTTTTATTCTGTTGACATAATCGTCAGCTGTTAAACTCAAAACTCAACCATGTGGGTTCATCTGAGTCATTTGAAACTGTTGCTCAACTTGGTAAACGTTATTCGCCAAATTTAAAGGGATTATTTTTAGCTCGAAACAGGCATTTGCTAGAACTAAACTGTTTCACACTATAGCTGTCATCTTGGGTCATTTTTTATCTATTTGAATAATCATCGACAGACAACATGATTGATATATAATGGTTAATATGCCTACCTTAAACCCTCACTACATACAACTAATTCAGCCTGTATATACATGGGTAACGATTAGTATTGTGGATATTAATTTATAGCCGATTTGTACCCATTTTGACCCCATTTACTCAAAATTTACCCTAAAATGACCCCAATTTGAATAATTAACGTGTTATCTGTGACTAATTGGACCATTACACCACATACAACTAATTCAGCCTGTATATACATGGGTAACAATTAGTATTGTGGATATTAATTTATAGCCGATTTGTACCCATTTTGACCCCATTCACCCAAAATTTACCCTAAAATGACCCCAATTTGAATAATTAACGTGTTATCTGTGACTAATTGGACCATTACACTACATACAACTAATTCAGCTTGAATACTCAATCGTAACAATTAGTACTGTGAATATGAATTTATAACCGATTTTCACCAATTTTAGACCCCATTTAATAACAAATTGACCTTAATGCAGATAATTAACGTGTCATCTATGACTACCTTACACTCTACACTACATACAACTAAATTGGTAAGAAATCGTACGTGGATATTAAGTTATAACCGATTTTACCATTTTTGGCATTATTTGCCCCCAAAGCGTCCCCAAAATGACCTTAATTGCCCAATATCAGGGTGATATCCGCTCCTACCTTGATCCCTACCATGCAAAGAACTAATTCAGCATGGGTACTCATTTGTAACAAAACAATTCCATCGAAAAATTTTAAAAGCCGTTTGGAGGTCCTACTATATAGTTCATGTATTTCTGGGAACAATGTTCCTTGACGAGTTGTCGCCGCTTTCACTTTGGCCAGTTCGATCACGAACGGTCTTGCTTCCAGTAACGTATGTTGTCCACTTCGTGTTACGCATATAATATAGTCGATCTCCATGACAACGGACGCTTTACAGCTGACATGCGCTGCTCGGAGCTCGCCATGATACTGTGTCTGCAAGAAGATTAAACATGGATGCCACTGAGAATTCCTACCAGTGACTGGCGAGTCAGTATATGCTACATATACCACGAGCCCGTGCCGAGTGCATCCGCTTGTGCATATCTTCCTGAACTGCGGGGCCGAATATCGAGGTCATAGTATTGTCGGACAAACATCTGTTAGTTTGCCGGCCTTGCAGACACAGATGGGGCCTTTTTTGGTTGGGTGGAGCCAATATGAAGAGGCTAACGTCCATGCTGAGGTACCCAGCATACTCTCTAAAAAAACTTGAGTGAACTGTTCCACTCAAGCTTCAGTGAAATGTACCTGTTCACTCAAACTTGAGTTACTTTTCACTCGACTTGAGTTAAAACCACTCAAGTTCACTCAACTTGAGTGGGATGAATTTCCACTCTTATGCTTGAGTGAATGTCACCCAAGTTGAGTGCATTCAACTCAAGTTGAGTGAAAAGTAACTCAAGTTGAGTGAAAATCTCAAGTATTGAGTGGGATGAATTTCCACTCTTACTTGAGTGAAATTTCACTCAACTTTTTCTAGAGAGTAGTATGTAACGCCCATGCTGAGGTACCCAGCATAGTATCTGTTAAGAGAAGACGAAAAAAATGTTTTCTTACACAACGTGCAGTTAAAACCCGAAGAACAAACTAGCTGTGAAGGATCTCTTACAATTAACGAATGCTTCGAAGTAGTGAAACAAATGAAAACCGGAAAATCACCGGGCTCGGACGGCATCCCAGTTGAATTCTATCAATTTTTTCTAGGAGAGTGTAGGTCCGTTTCTCTTAAGGTCACTCAATCACGGTTTCACAGCAGAATCTCTTTCAGTCTTTCAACAACAGGGTATAATCAGTTGTATACCAAAAGAAGCTAAGGACCGTAAACTAATTAGCAACTGGTGCCCAATATCTCTCCTTATATGTAGATTACAAAATATGTAGTGCTGCTAAAGCGAACAGATTGCGCAAAGTTCTCCCATCAATTATAAGTGCGAGCCAGAAGGGATTCATGAAAGGCAGGTACAATGTATATTGGGGAAATAACACGCTTAATTTACGACGTTATGGCTTATTCTGAAGAAAAACAAATTCCGGGCCTTATTTTCCTTATCGATTTCGTAAAAGCATTTGATAGTGTAGACTGGAACTTCATACACAAAACACTTCTCTCCTTTAACTTCAACCAAGATCTGATTAAGTGGATTTGTACTTTCCAATCTGGTTCTAAAAGCTGCGTAACAAATAATGGATATCTGTCAGAATATTTTATATTAGAAAGAGGCTGCAGACAGGGCGGCCCAATATCTCCATATATTTTTATTTTAGTGGCTGAAGTTTTATCATTGGCTATAAAACAAGACACAGACATAAAAGGAGTCCGCATTAATAATTCAAAATTAAAAATTTTGCAATATGCGGACGACACCACTCTTATTCAAGATGGAACGAAAGAATCACTGGCTAGGGCTATGGGTATCTTGAATGACTTCGCCAATTGCTCAGGCTTAAAATTGAACGTCGGAAAGATTATCATTATTTGGATAGGTAGCAAAAAAGGTTATCAAGTGAGGTTATGCCCACACTACAGAATCAACTGGGATCCGGGTGGCTTTAAACTCCTTGGTATCTGGTTTCACCAAGATCTCAGTGAAATGATTAACCTAAATTACACTAGTAAGCTTGTCTCAATTAAGAAACTATTATGGAGTTGGCAAAAGAGAATGCTCACTCCAATCGGGAAGGTTAATATCATAAAAACTTTAGCACTGCCTATATTAGTTCACCTATTCACTGTTCTACCCGATCCAAGCAAACAAATAATGGATGAATTCCAAAGGACAATTTGTAACTTTATTTGGGGCCGGACAAAATTAAACGAATGAAGTTGGTTTGTAGTAAAGAAGAAGGGGGTCTTGATTTAACACACATCCCAACCTTCTCGGCTTATCTTAAAGTGAAGTGGATAAAGAGGGCTACTAGTTTTAGTGGCTTTTATTCCGAACTGCTGGACAACATTTTCTTCCCGATAGGTAGTAAGGTTTGGGAATTAAGCCCAAGGGGTTTGGCGGAATTTTTGCCAAGACTGAAGAATGCTTTTTGGAAGGATGTTCTTGCAGGCTGGACAGAAAGCATTAAAACCGAATTTTCTGGGAAAGATATATCAAATTTCCTGATATTAGACTTCATGCGGTTTATGGAGTGGCAAGAAATAATAAGATGGTCTAGATACAACATCCAATATGTAAAGGATTTACTAGATGACGATGGTCAATTTCTTTCCTTTCAAGGTCTCATGAAAAAGTACGATGTCAACATTAACAATTTCTTGGTTTATTTTGCGCTTATTGCAAATAAGAAAAAAGTGCACAAAAATTAACAGCTTTAACTGCCTCAAAAACAAAAGACAAATTAGCGAATCAAAATTGTTCAAAGTTTATATACAAGCTGATATTAGAGCACCAAAAAATCACACCAGAAGCAGTACAACGTAAATGGCAGATTGACCTTGAAAAGCACGGAGTAACATTGATATACAACTGGAAGAACATTTATAACATGGTGTGGGGTACGACTACGGAAGTTAAACTGCAGTACTTCCAATATCAAATAATCCATAGAATACTCATTACAAATGTAGTACTTCAGAAGTGGGGCAAATTGAACTCCGCAAACTGCACTTTCTGCGCCATTAGAGAAGAGACTATAATCCATTTACTGTGGGACTGTATTTTCGTTCAAGGTATATGGACCAGTTTTCAGAAATGGACAAGAGAGATTAATCTGCCACATAAAAAAACTGTCCATCACTGAGATAATCATTGGCTCTAACGAGCTAAAAGGACCTCTCAATCATGCAGTTTTAATCCTAAAGAAATACATATACAACTGTAGATCTTGGATACATTTGTGACACACCAGTATTACACCAGCAGTATCCCCTGGTGCTGTGGGGCAGATTGTACACAGGGATAGTGAAATAAATGCCCAATGGTGCGTCCAGGGCTTAAAAAAAAAAAAAAACATTGAGCACCATGGAGCAGCTTTAGTGCAAGTACGTGTAACGTTAAACTAGAGAACTAAAACACCAAATGTACCTGAAGCGAAAGTAAAATTAAAGCGAAATTTCTGCAATTGTTTCCTCGTGAAATTCAGAAGGACACAAGCCATTGACTTAATACTTGCTGTGCATCTGTAAATTCTGTTCAGCGTACTTAGGTGTAATTCCCGATATTTAGACAAATAAGTTTAGTTTCATGGTCACAAAGCCTCTTTCGGGTGTACTGGCAGGTAGGGTAAGCAAATATAAGTTTGTATAGGCCATCAGCTTTAGGTAGAATAAGTATGCAAAGTTTCACACTTGAATGGAAAATCTTGCCTATTTTATGTGGTTATTTTTCTTTGGTGATCGAAAAAGGGCCCATGATCTACTCTCCGCCGAGTAGAAGAATCTCTGGATGACGTCATCTCCGCTGAATACGTCAGTTCCGGTCAGGACATCCTTTCCGGTGATGACATTATTTCTGTTCCAGCCTTTCCGCTCTCTCCACCCTGGTCATGATCTTTCTTATGTGAGCTGAGACGCCCCAGTTTACACTACTAGTATTACTTTACATGTTTACTCAAATGGTATATCCATTGAAATCCGACTTTCGATTGTCCTACATCGAGTTAAATACGATACCGTGTCTTTTCTTTATAAGGAAGCTCGACCTTGTGGCTGGATATAGTCTTGCGTTATCAGAAGTGCGGAATTCCACAACAAAATCACAAATTTGAGAAAAACGCCGTAAGCATCCATTAATTACCATTGAACTATTTACCTTTTCGTACTCCAAAAGAAAAAACTGTGTTCTTCTACTTGGTACAGAGATATAATGAGGACTACAAGAAGACAAATGCCAGAGAGTTTATGAAAAACGTATTATTCAAGCTCTTGCGATGATCTGGATAATTAAATAAGTCCGACTTTTTACACACAGCTTGCTAATTGGCATTCTAAAATTTCTTGTCTCGGTCTGAAAATCAATAAATTTAGCTAATAGTGTTGATCTGAGTCAGGTCGTTAACTACTGCCTCCGAACCGTTTCATCAGTTAATCAGTTAGCGAAGATTTCGATCTTTTAAACTGTTGCCTTGATCTGAAGTATTAGCAGGGTTTCTTCCACACAGGTTGCTAATTCATAATATGGTATTGCCTGTTCGTGTCTTAAAAATCGATAATATGATATTTTGCTAATAATGCTGTGGCGGAGAATTCTTTGATCAGCGAATCAAAGCGACATCAGGAGTTACAGACATATTGGTGGATATATGGCTCATGATCTACCAGTTACGTCAAATTAGCTTCGTCAGTTTATAGCAAACATTAGGAAACAGAAAAAAGCTAGAACTGGTAGACTTCTGCTGTTATTTGTGGCATTGAAGTTTTCATGCTTGATCCCGATCTGTGGAAATATATATTTCTGAAAACTCACAAAACTAGATCATGGATACCGTTGTGTTATGTGTAATTCCTCTATTTTCGCTGTCAGTGATATTGGTGATATATCGCTGCGGTTCCAAGTTGAGAAATTAAAGTTTTGTCATATGATACAATGTATTGCTGAAATGTGTGTATTAATTTATTGAATAAAACTTTATTTCTCAAAAAAAACAAAAAAAAACAAATAGTATCTGTTAAAAGTTATTGTTCTGCTCACTGGTCACTTGTTAGACCATGTCTAACCGGAGTGGTCCCGAGACTATATTGTTTAGCTGGTAGGGCCGACCCAATGGTTGTTATCGTGGAGTAGCTGACAGCACCAACTACCCACATCCAGCTGATTTAGAGTTAGTGCCACACTGTTCAACGGCTTTAATAATAGAACATACCAAAGATTACACATTCCATAACACACACGTACAACACTGTTCTTCAAGTTCCTTCCATGGATGCATGTTTATACAACATGTGGTTGTTGAAAACATTTTTTGTTGTTGTTTTTAGTTTAGTTATATCTTTCTTGTAGCCCCTATCACATAATCTATCTCGCCTCTCCAAGCGACATGTCCCCATGCCGGATTTCAGTTCGATGCAATTCAGCTGCGATTTTTTTAATAGGGCGTTCACGGACTAGTTTTAAATTGCAGTTTTATGTCAACTGCCAAATTCTTCTCAGTGTCTGTTCTATCTGATTTAGTGTTAGGTCCAGCAACGATCAGCACAATATTCATGAATTATCAGTTTCGATATCGATAAAAATGGGGAAATTGACGTGGTTGGCATTCACAACTTCAAATAATTCAACTTTGCATTTATGCAACTACTTACTCATCGATGAATTGACCTTTCCTTGCAGAGGTGTTAGAAGTTGACTTTGACTTAAAAGTATTTGGGTATTCTACATAGATTTTATAACAAACGTTGATCAGTATTAATTATGACACATGATTTTAGATGTTCCAGATGTGTATGTTCACTAGATAGCGAATATCACTGTATGATTCATTAGATCCTTATGTCTATCTATTAGCTAATGTTTTATCCATATATACAATATCTATTTTTTATATATACAATCTTTTTTATAGGTCTATCTCTGTATCATATCTGTGTAACCTCTGTGGTATGCGGTTAGCCTATAGTATTCAAGAACCCGCCTGACAATACCTAGAGATGAGCGATGAGCTCTCCCGTGTTGGAGGTACGATTATCACCGTATGAATATGCATGATTATGGGACATGCGCAGTCATTTACTTAGCTCTATCGCCATCGCTCTATCGCTTTATCGCTCTATCGCTCCATCGCCATAGCTCCATCGCTCTATCGCCTTAGTTCTATCGTTCTATCGCAATCGCTCTATCGCCATCGTTCTATCGCCATCGTTCTATCGCTCTATCGCCCTGTCTTTTGACGTACGACGGCGAAGTCACGATGGCTCATATTGGCAATCATAGTTAACTCCAGCACAGTCTTCAGAAATTATCAATTTCATAGGATACACGTCTCTCTTTTTTCGATAAAAATCTTAATTAGCGCCGGAAATTGCCGCGTTTGGCACCCCAAAACCTCAGTTTGGCATTGATACAAAAGCTTACGCATCGATCAAGTGACCTATTCTTGAAGAGGTGTTAGAAGTTGACTTTTGACTTATACTGTAAAGAACGTCATATCTTGCTGGCATCATTGAAGGCTGTTGACCTATTATCTCTTGTAGGAAACAAGTAGTTGACCGCTTAATCTGTCTTGTGCTAGGTTTTACGTTATTCGGAGTGGTATTATGCTAAGCCTGTCATTAGATCAACAGAACTATATAGTGCTGTTATTATTAGCGTTCATACACATGTATAATTGGTGCTAACTCTGATGCGAAATACGTCCTACGATAAATGACTCGGAAATTCTTCTGGCTGTTTGTTGAATGTCAGATCTGACGTTTGCTATTATACAAACTAGCCGATATTCGAACAAGTGGTTGTGTATCAAAGCCGATGCTGGTCCATATTGATATTTACATAGAAAAGCGGGCGTTTTCATCGCAAACATTGACTATCGTGAATCAGGATACGGATGATCGCAGGTATCAGTTTTGGTTATTGTGATGTTTTTAGAAATATACAGTCAGTATAATTGCTGTTGTTGTTGTTGTTGTATTCCTTAAGGCATTGTCCAATGGATGCTGCCAATCGTCACTCTGTAGAATTCACTGTGGGATTTCACTTGTGGGCACACATGTACTGTTAGTTAAACAAAAAATCGAGACGAGAACATGGATATGAGCAGGTGTTAAAGTTAATTTAGAAGCAGCCAGCTTAGATTTCCTTTTTGGTTGCTGCGAGAAAGATTTTAAGGGCTGTCCTGATGTCTTTTTTAGCTTCAGCAGAGAATCTCCCTCCGCCGAGCACGGTGCAGGTGTCAATAATTCTTTCCACTGCTGGAACCTTGTGTGTCACAAAACTATGTTCCATGGAGTCCATCAAATGCTGTCTTTCAGTAGAGTAGTTTGGACAGTGCAGCAGGAAGTGTGTAACTGTCTGTGGGATCATATGACTTCTTATCAGTACGCCGGCATCATTTTCCAGCCAACTTGCTAGGTTGCTTTTAACAGCCATTTATATACAAGTCTGCAGGTGAAATTTGTGGTAGATATATTTTATACACAACAATATATTGATCCGTTCATTCAACATGTCTGACATTCAGATTCACAACCTGGCGCCTTTATATACTCCAGCTGCCTCGTCAATGATGACACCTTAGATAGTGAACATAGAATCATATTGAAAAGACTCCCTTTAGCACAGCCAGCAGACGTGTTGCTGAATGGAACATACGATGGACGATGGAGTCACAGATCTTGGTCGATCCTTGCTTTCTGAACGTCCGTCACTTTCCCTGACCAGGTTGTTACTGCTGAACGCGGTGATTTTCGGCCTGGAGTTATGTGGCGCTGCGGGTTTTACGTACATCCCTCCTTTGCTCCTCAATATCGGCCTTGATGAAAAGAGAATGAGTTTCGTCATTGGGATTGGTCCATTTATTGGGATGATTCTTTTGCCAATTCTGGCTAGAGCGAGTGACGGCTGCCGCAGTACATATGGACACCGACGACCCTTCATACTTATGTTAGGTACAGGCTACATTATCTCCCTTTTGATACCATACTCACAGCGAATGCCAGGTGGCGCTCTCGGAGCTGATGATTTAGGAAGAACGTACGGCATTTTGGCCCTCTGTGCTGGGCTGTGCTTTTGGACTTCACGACTCAAGTTTGTCTTAATCCGTGTCAAGCCTTGTTGTCTGATATCTCAGAGCATACGAACCAAAAAGAGAGCATATTTGCAGTGTATCCCATCATGACCAGTTTGGGAGGCTGTTTTGGCTATATTATTACAGCAATAGAATGGAAGTCCAGTTCAGCGGGAATTTATTTTGATAATGAAGAACAGATTGTCTTCTCTTTGGTGAGTGTATTGTTTGTTATTACCTTGTCAACCACACTGATCGTGGCTAAGGAGCAACCTATAGTACCAGGGATGAGTGCCCAAAGGCAACAGAATCCCGAAGACCTAGACTGTGAGACATCGTCATCAGCAGATACCATGGCTGTACCGACCGTCACCACGTATGTGACCATGAAGCTTGCATGTCTGACGGTGACACAAGATTCCTTGTATCAGCCAAGACAAACGACAGGAACAGGCATATACATGCATGCATGCCCGTGTCTGGTTGTGAAGATATTAAAACTCAAAGTGTGCCTTCCTGTCTTAGCAGTTTATTGTCTTTAAAGAACAAACTTAAATCCCACATGTATCGAATCACTCAACATCTGAAACGAGATCTACTCTTTGGCCTGCAAAGCTTTCCTCAACATTCCGGTCGTGCTGAAACGCTTGGTTGTTGCTGTTTTCTGTAGCTGGTCCGTATGGGCAGTTTGGGTTTGCTCTTGCATTGTATTATTTCTACTGTGTCTGCACCCGTTGTGACGCATATGTGCAGCAGATTCGGACCATGTAAGACTTTCACTTGTGGAATGCTATCATCCTCTATAGCAATGTTTCTCGCGGCGTCATGTAAACATGTTATCATGGCGACGTTGATGGCGGCAGTAACTGGACTTGGACTCGCGTGTGTCACCATGATACCGTTTACACTGGTCACAGAGTATCCCTCCAACAAACAGGTCAGTACATTGTATATAACTGCAGACAAACATGTACGCTGGTCACATAGTATCACACCAGCAAACAGGTCAACATATTTTTATTACAGTAGACAAACATTTACCCTGGTCAGATAGTATCACACCAACAAACAGGTCAGTACATTGTATATAACTGTAGACAAGCGTTTATACTGGTCACATAGTATCACACCAACAAACAGGTCAGTACATTGTATATAACTGTAGACAAACGTTTACACTGGTCAAAGAATATCACACCAACAAACAAGTCAGTACATTATGTATACTGGTCACATAATATCACCCCAACAAACAGGTCAGTGAACTCTATATAACTGTAGACAATCAATTACACTGGTCACAGAGTACCACACAAAAAGAAGGTCAGTACATTGTATATAACTGTAGACAAACATTTACACTGGTCACATAGTATCACACCAACAAACAGGTCAGTACATTGTATATAACTGTAGACAAACATTTACACTGGTCACAGAGTATCACATCAACAGACATACATTGTATATAATTGTAGACAAAAGTTTGCACTGGTCACAGAATATCACACAAACAAACAGGTTAGTACATTGTACATGTATTTAAACGCTAGTTATGACGTCACTCTATTGTTAAAAGTGTACATTCTATTTCACGAATGTACAGCAAGTGTACAGTCTTTTCACGAATGTACAGCAAGTGTACATTCTTTTTTCTAGAAAGAAACGCGTCCGTCAGGTAACGCATGTAAGAAGACACGGACCACTAATAAATGGGACAATAGATTTCTCGATGTCGGTCTCCTGAAATGTACAAATGACAAACCCAAACAGCACTGTAACAAGCGAATTCGACTTATTTAATTCAGCCGGAACTAACAGGTGGAACTAAGTAATGTTCTGTAGGAAGAAAAAGTAGACGAGCGAAGAAAAACAACCCAGAAAGATACCATGCCGAATACAATGTAATAAATGTGCAAATTGCATATACATATGTATGAATGGCATAAACCTTCAACTCCGAATAGCAGTCCGAGAAGTGTTCTATCTATTTAAGTTAACGTTTATTGTGACATGTGGAATACAGGCATCGAAAGAGTCGTCAAGTCGCGGACACTTCGTGGGGGACAATTCCAATGTTTCATTGCGACCAGCAACAATCGCGTTGCCTTTCCGTCTCTGGTCATCATTTGTCCGCTTATATTTCCGTACAGCACTGCTGCGGTGTCCAGTGATTTCCGATATCAGTTGCTCGTCCACGTCTTCTTCGTATAGACGTGTGGCTGCTGTTGCCCTAAAGGAATGGTTTGTATGGAATCCAGGAATCCCCGCTGCTCGACAGAGACGGGAAATGGTGCCAGTCAGTGTATGCAGGCCGATAGGCTGTGTCGAGAACCATATGTTGCCTATTGGGTTTCTCCAGGGGTCCCAGGTAAAAAGCGTTCCTGGTTTCGGGGTTAAAAGGGAAATTTAGGGAAAGAAATTATAATCATGTGCAGTGATCAATTGGAATTTGTAAGTTAAATTGACAGGTTAGTTTATTTGTCGTAAAAGTTCAACCGTGACGTATGTATTCAAGTGCTATGGGGGTACATACAGCTCTGTAAAAGACAGGATAATTGTCCAGAGGGAGGTATTGAATGACGGACGCCATTGTTGAGGTATCATTGAAATGTGCCTTTATATTACATTTATGGGTATATAATGCCTTATAAAATGTCAAATTAATCTGCAACAAAAAATTAGACGAGGCAGGAGGGATGAATGAAAAAACATCGAATGGACAGGCATATGGTAGCTTTTTTGATCTATATTTTCCCGGCAACAAATGAATGTTTCAATGAAATGACACTTTAGCACTAATTTTCTCGTTCCAGTTTTGAAGACAATGAAAAATCTTGAAATAACCATGACCAAATTGTTCAGGTCACCAAATGGGAATATAAGGGAATACGTTATGGAAAAACAGTTTTACCTCCGTTTCGAGAATATTCCCTGATCGAATATTCCGTATAGACCTGGAGTGAGAATTCAGTCAACCCAAGTAAGATTTACTCAATTGAAAATTGATCCACTCGAGTTGATTGAAATTACACTCCGGTGCAAAGGTACAATTCACCCAAATTTGAGAATATGTGGCAAGCGAAGTAGACAGAAATTATGACTTACCAGTGCTCATCATAAAGCTGGAATAACGTCACAATGCACCGTTCCCGCTGGTTGACATCTTCATAGGCGTAGACAACTTTCTTTTTGTTTTTGCGATGTTTTAGTCCACCTGAATTGTTCTTGGATACGTCCTCTGTGTATCTCAAGTATCTCATGCCTGTCGAGTCAGTCATCACGGTCAGCTGGGAATTCTCCCAACGAAGGTATCTATGTTCCTGCCCAGCCCTGAGCGCGAAGTGTAGGCCAATCAGATACAGCATTGTGTCCACTAATTTTCTAGGAATGCTACTCCCGAGACCACTGGCCCATAACAGTTCTTCCTGTTCCAGAGTTAGAATTTCCGCTTTGCGATTCCTATCCGTGATTCCCTGTTGCGCACGATCTTTCATGATGTGGTCCAATGTGTTCTTCAGCTGGAGAAAGGCGGGATCTTGAAGAAGTTTATAATTCTTCCCCTGCATTTCCAAGTACAGTTGTAAGCTGATAGTCATATCATATAGAGTACTTGGTGGATATTCTTCACCACTGACTTTAGGCACCGTTTCTAATTATCGTTCGCGAATGAATCGTTTATTTCGTCAAATTTTCTCGAAGTCGCGATTTTCCAAGGCGCGAGGGAATGGGGTTTTTTCTTCAAAATAAACGATTCATTCCCGATCGCTGTTCGAATGGGTTTTTTTCTGTTGGCAATCGTTTTTCAATCGAGAAAATTCTCGCGAATAAAAAGCGATATCGCGATTCAATCGTTTTTTAATCGAGCAAATATAAGCGATTGAAAAAAAACGATTGAGGATTATAGCCGAAAGTAGTACGGCAAGGTTCAGCCTGACTGGCCCGCATACACGTTTGAGTTTCTATATCATAAACACTTCAGTCAAGACTATATAAAGTTCGATCATTTTTACTTCTTCCTTTTCCATTCTCCTTTGCCTTGTGTAAAACTATAGCGTGTTTCAGTTCGGTTGGCGGTTATATATATACGATGGGGATATTGAAAGAAATTGAAAATATATATATATATATATAAGAATAATGGTTATGCATATAATTATAACTTCATATTTACATATATTTTGTACGGGACACAGGCCCGGATATGGTCAGATTGAGTCATTTGCACTTGCAATTTCGTCTATTATTTTGAGTATTTCTGTGTTTTAAAGCTGGTATTATTCCAGATTTCTTGTGCAGTTTTTTTCGTGAACGTTTTTGGCATCTGTGCGTGCTGAAATTTTGAGTTGATTCGTCAGATTTTCGCTGTTCGCGTGGTTTTTTGTCCTACGATCACCATTTTCCTTGTGTAGATAGATGGCGCTGTATTGAATATAACATTGTCATACGGGGCTTTTGAGTCTTCGAAAGCAGTTAATTATTATTCTAATCCAATATAATTTGTATGAGCAATTTGATTGGTTAACCGATTGAGATTTCCGACCGTAAAATAAAGCATTATAGGTCGCAAATGTCATTCGGCCGCTTCTCTGTGATTGTATTCTTACGCCGCGAAAGTTGCCTGGCAACGAACATGGCGGCATCAGCTGATCAAAGCGAGCGAAACTGGTGGAGTGATGACAGCAATAGTGGTGACGACGTGGAAATGGGACAATTTATTATATCTGTAGAACCATTTGATGCAGACATATCTGACACAGAATTACTCAAAGTTGTAGAAGAAATCGAACAACCCCAGTCTGACGGCCATACTATCTCTGAGTTGGATGACACCTTCGCCGGCTTCGACGTTTCGAGTACGGTGTTCGACACTCAGCCAGCCGGGGCTTCGACTCACAGTTCGCCGGGGGCTGATACCGATAGTTCTCGTGCTAGGCGTTTTCCCTTGCTGAATGAAGACCAGCTGGAAGACCTCGAGATGTCCATGCACAGTAAAGGCACAACAAAACAAACGAGAGATCCTGAAGGATCTTGGCGCCCACCATTGTCCGATAATTGTAAGCTAATGACAAGAGGATCTTCTTGTCCATTGTTACTAAGACGATTGAGTTGTAATTTTGTTTACAGAATTTCGAATCTGAGCGAAAAAGATCGAAAAAGGGACACTGGAAAACACCAAGATATAATCTTTCTAAGTTTCAGAAGTTTCAAGATTTCTAGAAACTGAACTTATGTCGGTTGTTATAGTACAAGAGAAATGAGCAAAGTTAGCCTGAAAGTGAATGTACATGTACGGAGGATCCTTCGTCTTCGTTTTGTAGTATTTTTATTTTATTAATTTTTTTTGCACGTGTCATCATTTGGTACTGGAAGCGAAGATAAAGCTCTTTGACAATTTGGCATACTTAAGATTTTATAATTTGGAACGAATGCTAATTCTGTTCTGTTTACTGGACTAGTTTGAGATATCTCTTTTAAGATACCATGCTCGAAAATAGTAAGATGGTACAATACTTAATACTGAAGGCATCCCGTCCGCGCAGTAATGTTGAAACTTCGAATTTGAAAGTGTCTGAATCTTGATTATTTCCCATGGATCGAAACATGCAGTAGTTTACAGTTGTCGAGTTGTGACATTGTGTCACAAGAGTGACGTCCCTCATGTAGCTGACCCGCCGGCAGACGAAAGGGTGGGGCAGTTCACTTGCAACTGCATGGACTAAATACATTTTAATTCCGAATTATTTGAACTCCTTGATATGGAAGGTGAAGATATGGATATTCTCTATAGTCAATATATAGAATATGCCCCACCGTTTGATCCACCGACTCTTGTGATGCAAGGTCACAACTCGGGAATACCGTATTAGGCCCATTTCACAACAGAGAGCCAATTTTTCCAAAAAAATAATTTGGTTTTGATGTTATCACCTATGCATGATAACTTAAGTCAATATCCCAAGAAACATGCTTGATACTCATTTTTCAGGTAAAATAGTTTCTGGTTATTTTTATGAGGCTTAACGACAGGTGAAAATTCTGAACTCAAAATTAGCATTTTCACATTATTATTGTAAATAGATCAAAACTGACAAATAATTAGAATTATGTGAGAAATTTTATGTCCATCATCATGAGAAAGGAATGTTTTGACAATATATAGTAGGAAAATGTACACTTCTTATTCCATTTTCTCAAAAACATGGTAATATTGTAAGAAATTTCATTTGTTACTTACGTGACAGATTTGTTGAAATTTTTAGCCATGGAAAAGGGAGAGCAAATCAGTCAAAATTTAACTACATTACTAAAGCTAGTTTGTTTCAAATATGAAATCTGTAGAACATATAACCGAGATAAGTTTTCAAGAATCAAGGAGAAATGACTAAAAATCAGTTACTTACGTGACATGTCACGTAAGTAACAGGTTTTGTCACGTAAGTAACATAATCATTATAAGCATTCTGATCACTTTTGTAGCTGCCATGTTCCAAACTGACTATCCTTCAAAGATGATAAAAAGATACAATAATATCTGGAAACATGAAATACTGAAGAGAAGAGATTATACTCGAGTGACAGCTCAAAATACCCTGAAATTGCTGAATTCTGACAGACTAATGTTACTTGGAGAATTCGGTCCCTCAGTCCAGCATCACAAACTGTACTTGTTTATGGTATACATGAGGTGAACAAGACAGGTGAAGTATGGGAACTGGATTCAACTTCATTAGTTAATGTGCAAATGTATATCAGATCATTATCTGTGGGATTTCTCTTCATGTAACATTTTTATTCATTTTCTTTAGTTTGCTCACTCAGCCAGACAAAAGGGAAGAAAAACTTCACAGCTACGATCTCATAAATATATTGTAGTATCCTACATGTACCTTCTAAATGGAACATGTTACATCTTTCATTCACTTGATGGGGTAGATGACAGAGCTAGATTTGTGCTCTTTCACATTAGTAACACTAACATGACTAAAGGTCTTCTTCTGATTAAAAATCACCTTCAGATCACCAGATCTGATGGTGGAAATCTCCACAATATGATATAGATTCTTTTAGTACATGTATGTGATTGAAGAACCACACACTAGCCATGTTTTTTGCATTTTTCTTAATGGATGGTATTACAATACTTGAAAAGTGATGGTGATGATGTTCCAATCCACATTGCTTTCTGTCTGTACATGTATCTGTAGCCCTTTCTTCATCATCTTCACACAGTAACTCAGTAAATACAATGTACTTTTGCATGTACATTGTAGTACGGTACTGCAACAGATGCAGCTGTCTGTTTATTGCACATTGAAATAAAGATGCTGAAAATAATAATCCTGATACAGTACCGGCAGTATAAAGATTTTAATTCATGCTTTCAACATTACATTGTTATCTCTGGCAACACATTATCATGACCGAGTATAGACTCTGCATTTCATTGGATAAATTCATTACCACAATGCACAATACATACTAAATTCTACTGTCTACTATAATGCCTCCGGGTACATCCAGAGAAGCAATGTGGACTACTGGAATATCCTCACCATAACATTTCATTATGTCATATGTTACTTACGTGACGCTTTTTTGTTACTTACGTGACACTATCAGTGTTGCTTAATTAATTATTATAACGTACTTAAAATAAATATGCCAAAAAACATGTCTATTGTGTGCTTGTTCACTCTCATACCAAGAATATATATCATCAATTGGGTAGATTTTCCCAATCAAATCAGACGCTTTTTAATAAGAAGAAGAAAATCGAGAAAATGCCTAATTCTCTGCGTTACTTACGTGACAGAGCACAAATCAAGCTCTGTGAACTAATCAAGTGAATGAAAAGAGTTGTAACATTTCTCATATAGAAGGTAGGATACTGCTCTTACATACTTATGAGGTTGTAGCTGTGAAGTATTTTTCCTCTTGTCTGGGTGAGTGAGCAAACTTCAAAAAAGGAATGAAAATGTTACTTACGTGACGTGAAATGGGCCATTAATAGGATTTTCGAATCGGACCGATAAAGCTATCTTGCACAACTAGGCCCCATCTGGGACCTGTGTACCAAATTTCAGAAAGATCCATGAAATATTTTCTGAGAATTCAAGATAACAGTGTTTCAAGGGGAAATTCAAGATGGCCACATGGCAACCATATTGGATTTTCGAATCTGACCAAAAAAGGTATCTTGCACAACTGGGCCACAAGGGGAATCTGTATACCAAATTTGAGGAAGATCCATGCAGTACTTCTTGAGAAATCACGATAACAAAGTTTCATTGGGAAATCCAGGATGGGCGCCTGGTGGCCATATTGGATTTTCGAATCGGACCAGAAAAGGTATCTTGCACAACTAGGCGACAATGGGAACCCGTGTACCAAATTTGATAAAGATCTATGCAGTAGTTCCTGAGAAATCGCAATAACAAAGCTTCATGGGGAAATCCAAGATGGCCACCTGATGGACATATTGGATTTAGGAATCGGACCAGAAAGGTATGTTGCACAGCTGGACGACAAGGGCAACCTGTCTACCAAATTTAAGAAAGATTCAGGCAGTACTTCCTGAGAAATCACGATAACAAAGTTTCATGGGGAAATCTAAGATGGCCGCCTGGTGGCCATATTGCATTTTCAATTTGAACCGAAAAAGGTATCTTGCACAACTAGATCATAAGATGAACCTGTGTACCAAATTTGAGAAAGATCCATGCAGTAGTTCTTGAGAAATCGCAATAACAAGGTTTCATGGGGAAATCCAAGATGGCCGCCTTCTGGCCATATTGGATTTTCGATTCGGACCAGAAAAGGCATCTTGCACAACTGGACCCCAAGGCGAACCTGTGTATCAAATTTGAGAAAGATCCATGCAGTAGTTCTTGAGAAATCGCAATAACAAGGTTTCATGGGGAAATCCAAGATGGCCGCCTTCTGGCCATATTGGATTTTCGATTGGGACCGAAAAAGGTATCTTGCAAAACTAGACCCTAAGGAGAATCTGTGTACCAAATTTGAGAAAGATCCATGCAGTACTGAGAAATGGCGATAACTAAGTTTCATGTGGAAATCCAAGATGGCTGCCTGGTGGCCATATTGGATTTTCGAATCGGACGAGAAAGGGTATCTTGCTCAACTAGACCCCATGTGGCACCTGTGTACCAAATTTGAAAAAGATCCATGCAGTAGTTCCTGAGAAATCGCGGTAACAAGCTTTTATGGGGAAATCCAAGATGGCTGCCTGGTGGCCATATTAGATTTTCGAATCGGATCGGAAAAGGTTTCTTGCACAACTACACCCCAATGGGAACCTGTGTACCAAATTTGAAAAAGATCTATGCAGTAGTTCCTGAGAAATCGCGGTAACAAGGTTTCATGGGGAAATCCAAGATGGCTGCCTGGTGGCCATATTGGATTTTCGAATCGGACCAGAAAAGGTTTCTTGCACAACTAGACCCCAAGGGGAACCTGTGTACCAAATTTGGAAAAGATCCATGCAGTAGTTCCGGAGAAATCACGGTAACAAGGTTTCATGGGGAAATCCAAGATGGCTGCCTGGTGGCCATATTGGATTTTCGAATCAGACCAGCAAAGGCTTCTTGCACAATTAGACCCCAAGGGGAACCTGTGTACCAAATTTGAAAAAGATCCATGGAGTAGTTCCTGAGAAATCGCGGTAACAAGAATTGTTTACGGACGGACTGACTGACTGACTGACTGACTGACTGACGGACGACGGACGACGGACGGACGGACGACGGACCACGGACGAAAAGTGATTTGAACAGCCCACCATCTGATGATGGTGGGCTAACAAAATGGGGTGTACAACTATTTCGACGTAAGTCACAGCACCAATTCCAAAATGTAAAATGATTTCACAGCAGCCTGCAGCAAGTGCAGACTCAGAAACTCTGTTGTTGTCGTTGTTGTTGTTATAAATGAGATCAGAATAATTTTTTTGGGAAATATCATAGCCTCAATAGTTAAATATGATAATTGTGCATGAACGATAAGACAGTATAATTTATTGCATGAAACAATCATGTGGATACTGGTACACTTAGAACAAAGAAAAGCAGATAAATACAAATGTCAACATTAGGATCAATAAAGTTAATGGTTCAGTTATCATCACCAGCTGGTCATGGAAAGGGGGACAAGAGGCGACATTTATTTTTTATTTCTACTTTCTGTTGCGCACAAGATATTCTATTCAAAATATGCGTTCAAACAAGCTAACGGGTGAACTGCTAATATGTCAGTACAAAAATAAATCTTCGGACAGAAGCAAAATTGGGTCAGTGCATGGATAAACAAACTCCTAATTTTAATGAACCTTATTGAAAATGAAACAGAGCAGCAGTTTTTCCTAGTTTGACATTTCTAATACGATGGGCTGAGTGTTTTGGGAATAAACTACAATAACAATTTATAAGAATATATAATAATATATAATAATGTATAAGCTTAATAATATAACAATATATAATAATGTATGATATATAATATAATAATTTCACCCATAAAATGAATCTTCGGATGGAGGCAACATTGGATAGATGATAATATATAATAATTAATATTCTAATATAATAGAAAATATAATAATGTATAATATAATATATAATAATTATAATAATATACATGTATAATATAATAATTAGGGGATAACCTAATATAATAATAATATATAATAATATATGTACATGATAATACTTACTTGTTTTTTCTTATTTATTAAATTGTAAATCAAAGATTTTGTCTGCAAAAAGTTTTGTTTAGTACAAAATAATGTATGTTGCTAATTACATGCTGGAGCAAATGATTAAGGAAGATATAATAAATAATAATTTTTTTCTTCTTATTTTTCATTTTTAGAATGGTTGACTGAGAATAACAAGATGGTAGAATTTGAAGATATGCCAGAAGAAATATTGGCGGAATCACTAAGGGGATTTTACGCAGCTACCAGAACAACCACCGGCACCCTTTATTCAAAGAGTACATATGTTGGACTTCGTGCATCCATTAACAGATACTTAAGGGATGCACCGTACCATAAAACGTTTTCCATCATCAACGGTGATGCTTTCCACCAGGCGAACGCTATGTTTATAAGGCCATGCTGAAGAAACTGAACTGAGGGAAGGAATGGGCACAACCAAGCATCATGATCCAATATCTGAGAAGGATTTTCAAAAGCTGCAGGCCTCTGATGTATTTTCTACAGGTTCTCCGTTGAGTCTCCAAAGGAAAGTTTGGTTTGACATTACACTTAGTTTTGCAAGGTGGGGCAGAGAAAACCTGCGGGAACTTAAGGCGGATGCTTTTCTTTTCAAACAAGATGATTCTGGGCACAGATATGTTGAGATGAAGTTCAATGAGGCTACGAAGAACCATGAAGGAGATAACTTGAAGGATAGGGATTTTGAGTCCAAACCGAGGATGTATGCCACAGGTAATGAGCAGTGCCCTGTTCTTGCCCTGGAGAAATACTTGTCAAAGAGAAATAAAACAAACATTTTTTTTCAGAAATCTATGACCAAGAAGGTGTCAGAGGCTGACGAAACCTGGTACACAACCCGTCCAATACGGGAGTTTCCATTCTGTCATGATAAGAGTATTTGCCCCTGTCCGCCAGAGGACGTTTGAATCGGGGAGGACAAAATCCCATACAATGTATCTTTCTTCTAGCAACGTTGTATTGTGACGTCATGCAACAATCAGATATGGCGACAGCATCATGACGTCAACAAAGGACATTACGCATTATACTAATGATGTCACTGGCGTTACAATAGAAAATGTCGCCTTGAACGTGGATATGGCCAAATACAAAGTATTACATTGACAAGTGTGGTCTGTCATGCCACCGAACCCAATTTTGAAGTTATTGGAAATGTCGTTTGCTCAATATATTGCACTGTTTTGATGGCTACCTATCTCTTTTCATCTTATCCAACCCACATTTTGTCCCCCCTGACTCCAGCGCCTACTAGCGGGCAAGGGCAAATTACTCATGTATACACGGACAGTTCGGAGACTTCGCTATTGGGGAAAAAACCTTGGACAATCTGATGAAGAAAATTTCAGTTGAGGCGGGTTTGAGTAACGTTTACACAAATCACTGTGTAAAAGCAACCACGATTACTCGCTTGGCACATGCTGGAGTTGAGGCTAGAGAAATTATGAGAATATCAGGCCACCGTAATGAGCAGAGCATAAAGAGCTACAATTCTGATTCTTCAGAGGAACAGAAGAGGCAGTATAGTGCCATTCTTCATGGCTGTAAAAATGATGTAGATGTGGCTGTAGGAAATCAAATGGCACTACTTCAATCACCCCGCGCACCCTTGGCTTGTCTTCCTGCCCCAAGTGCAGTGCAAAATTACACAAACACTAACATCAACAATAGCTTACTGTTACCACAATCTGCCTTCAGAGTGCCATCTGCCAAGAACACATACTCTACTAAGCAGTTTGAGGTTCATAATTCAAACATCAATGTGTACAATTACATGTATTATAACTAAGAACAGCTAGAAGAAGATAGGTTAGCTGCTGGGTTAATATCTGCTGTTTAATCTGCAGTTCGATCTGTACATGTACATATATACAATTATTATAACTATGAACAGAGGAAGATAGGTTAACCACAGGGTTTAAGTCTGCTGTTCAATTTGTAGTTCAATATCTGTACATGTACATATACAATTATTATAACTATGAACAGAGGAAGATAGGTTAACCGCAGGGTTTAAGTCTGCCGTTCAATTTGTACATATACAAGTATTATAACTATGAACAGAGGAAGATAGGTTAACCGCAGGGTTTTAGTCTGCTGTTTAATTTGTAGTTCTCTATCTGTATATGTTATATACAATTATTATAACTATGAACAGAGGAAGATAGGTTAACCACAGGGTTTAAGTCTGCTGTTCAATTTGTAGTTCTCTAGCTGTGCATGTACAAATACAATTATTATAACTATGAACAGAGGAAGATAGGTTAACCGCAGGGTTTAAGTCTGTTGTTTAATTTGTAGTTCTCTAGCTGTGCATGTACAAGTACAATTATTATAACTATGAACAGAGGAAGATAGGTTAACCCAGGGGTCGAAATGTTTGAAAATCTCCACCTGTCACATGTGACAGGTAGAATTATTTTCTACCTGTCACATTAAATTACAACCTGAACAAAACCATGTGATTCATTTTTCCATGGTTAAAACTGTAATGATGATGAACTATCTCAGAGGCTGTCAATCAAGTGATTGCAAAAATATTTTTTTGTCACCCACTGTAAAATATAATGTACATAAATGTACCTTTCATTGATAAGCTTACGTTTTGTGTTAAACATTATTTTGTGTTTTGTGTAAAACACCAGCCTGAACAATGGAACTTTGACATACATTCACTAATGAAAATTGGGCCCTCAATAATGAATTAGGAATGGGATGGGAACCTGCAAAAAAATCCTGGATACAGACCTGCGTAAGCAACAAATCTATCTATACTTCCGGATGAAAATGCACAAATCGTGTTCAGATGAATGTGCAAAATTTCACTTCTCAGAGAAAAATTGTCTCCGATATGTAGCTGAAAATCCCGTTCCCTCTCAGTCAATCATTATGTGAGACAGACCGTCATAGTTCAATCAGCTGATCAGCCAGTGCCGATGTCAGTGGCACAGTCACGGCTGGTCGGCAAGCCGCCCGATTTATTCGTTTCCTCCACATTATTCCGTTTGAGGAAATGATCCATTTCAAAAGTTAAAGAAGTGAATGTTTTTTTCAGAGATATGATTGCTGGTCTCTTCCAGTGCTTCCCGCCACGGACATGATGACGTAGACAAGCTAGCAATATCGGGAACCCTCAATTTTCCCAAGATATATAAGCAATAAACGGGCAATTCGAGGGGACTCGACAGTCATAGAGATCACATGCTTGGACAACTTACCTCCCTTGATGTTCTTCACACAGATATCGTAATAAAGTGGAGAACGAATGTCGGCGAAACATTACGTTTATTTTTTAGTTGAATTTCGGTGTTTTCTTGATTTCTTGAACATCGTAATGATTCAGGGAACTGATAAAACAGTTAGTAGAAGTTTTTTCTACCTGTCACTTGCGACAGGTAGTTTTTTGTTCTGCCTGTCACAAGGAAATATTACCTGTCGACGACAGGTGGACAGGCGGACTTTTCGACCCCTGTTAACCGCAGGGTTTAAGTCTGCCGTTCAATTTGTACATATACAAGTATTATAACTATGAACAGAGGAAGATAGGTTAACCGCAGGGTTTAAGTCTGCCGTTCAATTTGTACATACAAGTATTATAACTATGAACAGAGGAAGATAGGTTAACCGCAGGGTTTAAGTCTGCCGTTCAATTTGTACATAAGTATTATAACTATGAACAGAGGAAGATAGGTTAACCGCAGGGTTTAAGTATGTTGTTTAATTTGTAGTTCTCTAGCTGTGCATGTACAAATACAATTATTATAACTAGGAACAGAGGAAGATAGGTTAATCGCATGGTTTAAGTCTGTTGTTTAATTTGTAGTTCTCTATCTGTACATGTACATATACAATTATTATAACTAGGAACAGAGGAAGATAGGTTAACCGCAGGGTTTTAGAACCTTTGTAGTTCTCTATCTGTACATGTTATATACAATTATTATAACTAGGAACAGAGGAAGATGGATAACTGCAGGGTTTATGTCTGCTGTTTGATTTGTAGTTGTATATCTGCACATGTTCACATGTGTTAAATAGTAGAAGTTCATGAACTTCTGGTTATAGATAAAAACAGAGGAAGTTAGGTTAACTGCAGGCTTTATGTCTGCTGTTTAATTTGTAGTTCTATATCTGTACATGTACATATTAAAAACAGGAAGATAGGTCAACTGCAGGGTTCATTGCTACTTTAAATGTCTGCTGTTTAATTTGTAGTTCTACAATACATCTCTACATGTACATACATATTTGTGATGAATTGGTTGTTTCATCTAGTTATTTCGCGGTACAAGTTACACAGAGTTAAGTGCTGGTACAAGAAGACATTTACATTTTCAGTCGAATGCCATCAACCACAGTTGGCCTACATTCAGTTTATGTTACCTTTGTATTCAACACAAAGTGTACTTACTTGTTTGTTTGTCTTCGGATTTGTTGTTCAGGTATGTCACCATTTAACATAGATAATCTCAAAATCAAGCAAAACGCGTCGACAGTGTTAAACTTCTCGAACAACATCTCGACAGCGCATGCTCTGTTTCACAGGCCCACTCAACTTTTATTATTTTATGCCCCAGTGGAGGGGAAGAGGCGGCTGAAGTGAAGGGAAGTAACTCTGCTTGTAAACTGACTTTATTGTAAAGGCTATGTTACAGTTTGAGAAAAGATGTCAAATGAATTTTTGTTAATGCACCTAGACATGCAGCTTGTTGTGGATAATTCTATTACATAAGTAAACTGATTATTTCATCTCAAGTCGTGTTCTTTTCTTCTTTTTTCTAAGGAACTATTTAATGCGCATGTACCACGGTTAAAAGGAGTGAGGCGGTGGGGAAGTCCCAGTCGCTGACCCAGTTTTTTCCATTCACAAACGTGTCTGCTCTATGCTTCAACGATCGAAAAAAGGTTATAACCTTTGTCGCTTAGTATTATTGGATTAGAATGGGGATAACCCTGTTGTATTTGATGATTTGAGTCCGTTAATGCTTGGT
The DNA here is from genome assembly GCA_036873755.1 of Hanleya hanleyi. Lineage (NCBI taxonomy): Eukaryota > Metazoa > Mollusca > Polyplacophora > Lepidopleurida > Hanleyidae > Hanleya > Hanleya hanleyi. The sequence continues at coordinate 86,963 of JAVTVY010034959.1, read as the reverse complement.
TTTACGGTCGCAAAAAAACTCAATTTGCGACCGTAAAACCAAGCATTAACGGTCTCAAATCATCAAATACAACAGGGTTATCCCCTAAATATATAACGCGGGCTACAGTGAGCGCAAGAACTAACCCACCTTCCAGACGCGACCTGGTCGCGACCTGGACGCGTCCGCTCTGCGCCCGCCTCGCGCCCGCCGTGCGACCACGGCTTCGGACGCGTCCAGCAAAAATCAGCTTCGGACGCGCCGGGTCGCGTCTGGTCGCGGCCGGGCGAGTCCGGGCGAGTCTGAATATGGTGTTCACATCGATTTTGAACGATACTTCTTCCTGATCGAAATGACTTACTTCATTTGACGAAAAATGCAAAACCACAACAACTTTTTCACCAAATCCCGTCTTTAAAGTTATATTATAAAATTCATGCGGGGAGTCCTCCATCCACTAAACTTTTCTAATTTAATCAATTATGTCATTTGTATTTTCGTTTTGCATTGTGGTTGTTGTTGTAAATCTTAGGAATGTCACTCGTGAAACCGCATTCTTGGACATTATTTTGTCGTACCGAACTGATACTCAACGGTATCTTCCAAATCAGCTGAACTCTAGCACGCCAGGCTTTTCTTTATGGGCAATGTAAAATATAATTCTGAACTTCTTTATATAATCGGCAACGAAATTATTCTTGTAATAAACAATGCAAACAGAAATTCCGGAAACATCTTCCTCGATCTGCTTTGTCGAGAATCATATACCGAAAGATTTTGGCAAAAATAAACTGAGAAGGGTGCAGAAAACGAGGGATGAATGTCGTTACTTGGGTATAACTTCCATATTTACGTTAATAAATATATACTCATGTAGTATATGATGTGGGTAATTATTTTGTTAATGTCATCTTCACGCTCCGCTCACTGACGAGGTGTTCATTGCAAATTACTAATTCTTTCGAATCTGCCGCGAATTATAAAAGAATAATTTGTGTATTTACAATGGAACATTTTCCCAATCAATTTTGCCTTTCACAGGTTATCTATTACACCTATTCGTTAATATAGTCACAATCAGAAGCAAATTACTCTGGGGGCGTTTTGAGAGACAATTCCAAGGAAAATGTGGTGTAAGGAAAAATTCAAAGTTATTATAGAATTCATGATATCCTCTACGGAGCCGACAGCCAGTAAATCGGTGGAGCTGTCGCTCCGTCAGCCAACAGAGCTGTGGCTCCGCCAGTTTTTTCCATTTACTAGTCTACGGCATTTTGTCTGTAATCGTATCGTTACTTGGGTACAACTTCCATATTTACGTCAATGAAATACATATTCTTGTTTAGTATATGATGTATTTTGTTAATGTTATTACGCTTCGCTCTCTGACAATGTGTCCATCGCAAATTAACATATCTCTCGAATTTTAGGATGATGGGTGTCACGTTCTCACTCAGTTTCCATCGTGAAAGTTGTAGGGTTATTTTGTTCTCACTCATTTTCCGTCATGGGAGTTATTTGTTTGTATCCATTTTAATTTCACCCAATTACATTATGGGACCTGCATGTTCATAAAACCACTTATGATAGGACATGTAGAAAGTCACGTAGACACCCTTCCTTGAGCTTCATTCTTCCGACGGAGAAAACAGGGACGCATGGTAAATGAAAAAAATAAGTGTTTGTTTTCACCAATCAAGTGTTCCATCTGTTTGTAAGAATGCACGTATATTCGTAACTTTGGGAGTTCGTTCCTTTGTGATAAAATTGAACTATAATATGTATGAAGACTATACATTCTTTTTTTGTCCAGTCTGTCTGTTTTTCAGATATGGCGTGCATGAGATGAAGAAACGGCATCTGAAGCCAGCGATATTTTGCCCTCATCTCCGGTATTTAACCATCATTTTATTGCATTTTGATCTTTCCGCCATACCAGTATACTTTTAATTGTTCATTATATGCATGTGCATTAAATTTAACTTTTTGTTTTCAATCTTTTCGTTGTTTTTCTCCAACTCGGATGCAACCACAATATGCATTAACTGAGTACATTACAATGTATTTTCTTGTTCAGTCAGACTGTTTTGTAGATCTGTCGTGAATGAGATGAAGAAACGGTATCTGAAGTCCGTGATATTTTGCGCCTATCTCCGGTATTTATCCATCAATTTATTGCATTCTGATCTTTTCCCCATACTAATATACTTTTAATTGTTTATTACATACATGTGCTTAAATTGAACTTTTCAACCTTTTCATTCTTTTTCCCCCAACTCGTATGGAACCACAGTATATCCATTATGACTTCTATGTCTCCTGCGAATTTAAAAAAAAAGAATTTGTGTACACTGAAAACATCACTTTTCCTGATCACGTTTAGCCTTTCATGGGTCACCAATACTTCAAATATTCGTTAATAGTCACAATCAGAAGCAAATTACCAAGGAGGCGTTTTGGCAGACAACTGCAAGAAAATGTGGCGAAGGCACACTTCACAGTTATATAGAATCCACGATATCCTCTATGGAGCTGACAGCCTGGACGTCAATGGAGCGGCGACTCCGTCATTCAACAAAGCTGTAGCTCCGCCAGCCTGTTCTCTTCCTTCGTCTACTGCATTATGTCCGTAATCATCAATGGTATTAATTAAATGTGATTTAACTGTTGTTGTATTCTCTTCAGCCAAACGTCTCTCAATTGTTTTCTCTTTATTTCTAACAGGTACAATGATGTCAGGGTGGAGTGACAATGAAATATCTGTTCAAAATTTCGGCCATGGTATTGATGCTTTCACATGTATGGACTTCATGTATCATCAGATAATTTCTGAATATGTTCTCTTAACTGAGAAAGTCCATAATTCCTTCCATTGAGAATTAGTTACCCTGATACAATCTTCGTGGCTTGGCTGGTATATTTTACAGGGCACTGTACAGCTACGATATGCAGCATATATGAATACGGTTCGCAACGTGGGTACAATATATTCAATATTTATATGCAAGCGTCTAGTCCATCATTCAATATTCAGCCGTGGTAAACCATTGAAGAATTTCCGCGTCCATGATCCAAATTCATATAGTTGCATTAGCATCAAATTAAAGGAATAAATAATAGTACACATAAAACTAGCGGTCAACAGTTCTCAATGATGCCGACAAGACATCATGATGTTCCAAAAATATCAAATCCGTATGGCTGATCAGTATATTCTCAATTCATATGGATTACCTGTTTCAATATCGGTAAATCTCGCAGTTGATTATAGGGACACTTTGGAACACAGATATTGTTCAAATGTTGAGTATTTCATCCTAAGGGATTAATAAGCCAAATGTGGGCGCTTTTAGGCAGATGGGCCTGCTTATGCACGAGAACTGCATGGTTTACTGCGAATTTTTGTTACCTGCGCAAAATCTGAATTCAAAATCTGATTTTGGAAATATAAATCCTGGCTTTGGTTACTCCGCTTCAACCGAGAAATAAGTTTATGAAATACACAGCATCAGTTTACATTCAGATGTGGCTTTTAATAAAACGTCAAATTTATGTGGAAGACAGAAGTTCACAACACGAAAGGAAAAAGGGTTACGAGACACATCCGGGATGAAGATCAGAATGTTTTTTGTTAAATTAGTTTTGACCCCAAATCTTTAGATGACTTATAGCTCATATTTTGTTAGAAATATAGCAACTAGTGAAAGAGACTAGTTGTGGTGTTTGTAGACAACAAGGTACGTCGTGTATTATCATGTGAATCGGATCCACAATTTTTCTATAAATACAAATCAATGCAGAAATATACATGCCTTTAACATTGAAGATATGATGTCGAGATAAGGCATTACGGTTCCAGAGTACGATTTGTTAAAATATAACTCTTTCAGAACTACGAAATAACTGTTTTATCTACTCCTACATCTTAATAATATTACTGATGCTCGAGTAACAACAGAATGAAGTGAAAAAATAGATATTTGTATGGCTGACAATCAAGATCCACGACACGATGTTACACTCTCGTGGAACCAGACTATATATTTCCTCAAGTCAGGATGTACCGTGAACGCTTGCAGACAATACCAACTCGTAGTATGGGAATTGTCTTATTGGTAACTCTGGACATCAAATTTATCTCTGTATCTCTCCCCCCCCCCCCCCCCCCCCCCCCTCCTTCTCATAATATACTACAATAGTCTAGTCCGGCATTCAATGTTCGGCCGTCGTTCATTAAAGAATTTTCGAGTTCATAATCCAAAGATCTAATTCATATAACAGCATTAGCACCATATTCAAAGAGCTTTTTGAACTCCTTCAGAAAACTGGCGATATGTCCGATATCTGGGATGAGGTTCTATATTCAATGGCCAGCTGCTTTTGTTTTCCCCTTAGTACAACTGGATGAGCATAATGATTGACGATTGCCCCACTGACGATATATCTTATCGATGAAAGAGCAGACGCATTTTTTATTGTTTTAAAATTATATTTCTCATTTGACTGTCGAGTTTTTGGGGTCAGGGTCGTGGGGTTTGAGTACTGGCCGACGGGTGTGATGATGGAGCCAAGGCTCCGTGGGTTGACGGAGGGCAATCTCCATAGATTTACGAAGTCTCGTCTCCGTGACTGATGTAATTCAGATTGTTGTTGACTTACTCCCAATATCCATTGCTGTCTTCGTATGGTACCGTGCCCGATATGACAGAAAGAATCCAGTCTCGTCACCTGTTCCTGTATGACCACCCACGATGATTTATTTATTACTTACCTTAATTCGTTGGCAGTAGTTGGACGAATGCATGCTGTTAGTCAAAGAATTCAGAAAAAAACGTGTGAAAACATTAGTGAACACAGAGATTTCGCTATGCCATGCACTAACATAATTTCGGAAATACTAAAACTGTAAATTGTAGTTTACATGCCGAGAGAACGTGAATTTCAAAGATTTCAACTAAAAAAGATTCCAACAACAGAAGTCAATTCAACTAACTAACAGGACAAAGACAACATTAAAAAAAGAATTTTTCGGGAGTATCTGAAATAAAAAAATAACATGAAATTAGTTCAACATTATTCCTAAATATTTACATTTAATACTAAAAACTTGTGTAATGTGTAATTGATAATAAACTTGAAGGATGTAAGATAATTTTACCGATAGCACAGAAAAATATGTAAGGGTATTATAAATTCTGATAAAAAAAAATATTATTCAACAATTTTAAATAACTTTTTCTTTCGTCATATCGCCCAAACTTATAAACATTTTTACAGTCGCCTTCATAACAGATCATGTTGTGGAACGCAAATAGAATACAGACCTAGGGTGAATGGAAGAAATTCTTGCATAAAGCCTTCACGTTTTGCACGAGAAAACCGGAATGTAAAATTGAAAACCGAAGATTTCCATGCTGTTCTTGTTGCTTTGACAACACACGGACCTCGGAGGAAGCAATTTGTTCGTGAAGACGTTGTGAAAGATTTCATTCGAATTTAGAGCATATAAAATTGTTTTTAGATCTAATATAAAGTTGATTGTGATAGGAAGAAGAAAACATTTATCTCTGTGAATCGGAGGATAATGAAGATCGATCTTTGTTATTTTCTTGAAGTCGGAAATCCTTCCGTGTAATGATAAGTGATACCACATAAAATAGCCTATAGCGTTATGCATTTATGCAGGCAAATAAAATGCGGACAATGGCAGATAAATTTTATAAATATCGTACAAAACACATTAATTAGACTCCAGATTCTAGGTAATCAATTTGACCAGAATGAGTAATATAAATGAAAATGCTCAGTGACATTTGAAGTCCTTTGTATGACAATGAATTCAATTGCGTCTAGACGCGTCCGGACGTGTCCAGACGCGCCTGGTTGCGGCCGGGCTCTTGCTTTGGGACCGCGACCGGGCGAAGCCTAGACTCGAGGCGGACGCGGGGCGGGCGCAGAGCCGACGCACGCTGGTCGCGACCAGGTCGCGTCTTCTCAACCCTTAGTTCTTGCGCGTAGTGTATGCAGCAGTAATCTCTCATGGGACTGACCTATCCAGATGTAATATGATACTGGATTGCAATTTGCAGCAGTAAACCCACACAGGTTTAGCCTATCCAGCAGTAATCCTACACGGGACTGGTCTCCTCAGCCATAATCCCACACAGGATTGCCGTATGCAGCACTAATTCCACACGGGACTGCCTATGCAGCAGTAATCCCACACGGGACTGTCCTATCCAGCATTACTCCCATACGAGACTCATCTATCCAGCAGTAATCCCAGACAGGACTGGCCTATCCAGCAGTAATCCCACTTGGGACTGGACTATCCAGCAGTAATATATATATATATATATATATATATATTACTTTATTTTCTGAGGGTAACACATACAAGTATTTACTCTGTCAGTTGTGTAAACTGTTCTTCCCAGAGGCCCTCTAACAAACAATCAAACAATGTACATTAAATATATATATGAAAACAGTTCAACCAAATTCAAAGTATACATCAAACACATAATAATATATCTAACATCATGGCATCCAGCTAACTTAAATGCTTTTTGCCTGAAGAATTTTTATCAGTCGATGTTTGAAGGCTCCAGCCGAGGGAGACAACCTTAGTTTCTTGTCCAGCGAATTCCATATTTTGGCTCCTGTGTAGCTCAAGCTTCTTGTCAGCATATTTGATTTTGGCTTGGGAACAAACAGATCATTATTTTCTGTTGATCTTAGATGCCTTGATGTTATCTCCCCAACATATTTGAACAAACTGTTCAGATAAGGAGGACAAAGGTTGTGGATAATTTTATACATAAGTACAGCTTTTTGATAATATATCCTGTCTAATACACTGATCCAGTTGAGTTCCTTAAAAAGTTCTGCTGATGGTGTTAAATAGTGCGCGTTGAGTATAGTTCTAGCTGCTCGTTTTTGTAATTTGTTAATTCTGTCAATTTGATAGGCATTTGAATTTCCCCATTGTGTAATACAGTAATCAATATGGGAAAGGATGTAAGCATTGTCGTAAAGAAGTTTTGCATCTTTTTTGAGTAGGTTTTTATGTTTATATAGTATTCCCAGCTTAGTCGAAATTTTGTTGCAGAGAGAGTTCACATGTGGTTGCCAGCTTAGTGATTGGTCAATCCTCAGACCGAGAATTTTGTCATCCTTCACATTTTTTAGTTCAGCATTACCTATTGTAATGTGCAATGTCTCGCGAAGCTTGTAAATCTTGGATGATGTAGCCAGGAGCATAGCAGAGGACTTATCAGTATTGATATACAATTTGTTGTGGTAACACCATGTTTCTATAATCTCTAAATCCTTATTCAATATTCTTTCCAGTTCATAAACATTGGAGGAAAAAGTATATACAGTAGTATCATCAGCATACAAATCTATTGTGCTAGACAGTTCAGATAATAAGAGATCATTGACAAATATGATGAATAGCAGAGGTCCCAATATAGACCCTTGTGGAACACCTGCTTGGATAGCTAGGGAGAGGATCAGACATCTCATTATCAATGCATACAAATTGTTGTCGGTTATCCAGATATGATTTCATCCAATTGAGAGCAGAATTATCAAGCTTGTATAGTTTAAGTTTGTCCAAAACAATCTCACTTGGGACTGGACTATCCAGCAGTAATCCCACAGGTGACTATCCTTCAGTAATAACATGGGGCTGGTCCACCCAGTAGTAATCCTACACAGGACTGGCCTATCCAGCAGTAATCTCACATGGGACTGAACTATGTACCAGTAATCCGACAGCACTGGCCTATACATCCTACATGGGATTAACTTTTGCCAGTAATCCTTCATGGGATTGATGTTATTGTCTGTACCAGATAATCTATTCCAGACATTATTGTCTGTACCACATCACCTATTCCAGACCTTATTGTTTGCTCTACATGTATGCTTTCAATACTGCTGCACCTTTGGCGGATGACGCGCCAAGGCGAGATGTTGGGGTTCTCAGAACGCTTGTTCTCATCATGACCCGTTTCTATTTCTAGACGATGGGCACATATCCTTAGCTTACACATGCCCTGTCGATAGTTGGAATTGATTTCTTACTGTTTGCAAATATTCAGGCATATTGTAATCATAAAATCTATGTTTGTAGAACAAGGGTTTATCTGATCGCTGAAGTTTCTTAAAATTCTAATGTGTAATATAATCGCTGTGAACTGTTACCTATAAATTGTGTTTTTGTCATTTTTGCTCTATTGTATAACATAATCCTGTGTAACCCATTCTTCTCTTGACAGCATGTCTTAAGAATCATAACATATATGGTTTAGCGATACAGTGATCAGCTGTTAAAATGCGGAATAATTGTTTTCGGTCAACCATACATCAGTAGATGTGATGGTGGTCCGGAAGATCAATTAATCACATTCATCTTCACTGCCGTGACATTTCCATCGCCAGTGTGGCAACAAATAGTGACCGAATCCGTGGCAGGGCCACTTGATCAGTTAAGTTTTTGCCACTTTGTTGTATTTAACGCGCGGCGCAGATATTTGTTGTGACGAGAAGAGTATTCAGAGAGTACGTGAGTTCAGCAGTGCACTGTTTATTTATCTTCTTCATTTATTCTTATTTATGAGCCTGAAGCGTTACTAGGTTATGTTCTGGTGAGTTTGTCGTATTTAAGGCGCAGCACAGAGATTTGTTGTGAAGTAAATAGGTTTCAGAACGTGTGATTTTCGCAGTACTGTACAACCAGCGCGTCTACTACACACGGACATGGATTGACCTGGAAAACGCCACGAGATATTGTTGTTGGTGCTGTTATATTTTAACATAATAGAAAATAGCGATGCGGAATCTCAGCTTAGTTCATAAGCTCATGAAATTAAAAAAAAAAACCTCGTTAGGTCGCCTGTCGAGATAATAACAATAACAACATTTGTCACAATCTTCTTCACCCTCAGCGCAAACATCATATGTTTGATCTCTAGTCCCTAATTTCGAGTACAAATACATAAACTGTGTGCTGATATATTACATGTATTAGATTTCTGACAGCCATTTTGAATTTTGTCCTTCAGCAGAAATTGCCAAATTTTTTACACGGTTTCCCAGGCCCATTTTTGGTCAACACAGTTTTCCGGCGATACAAAAACAGCCTTACCAAGTAGTCATGGAAACTGATCACAGAATCTATTCATTTTCCTCTGCTATCTTCTTTTTTCTCCCGGTCTCTCTCTCTCTCTCTCTCTCTCTCTTGGCCGATTAAGCTTTTTTCTGGGCTGGTTAAATCACCCTCCCCCTCCCCCTTTTGAGTACCGTACGGTAGATTTAAATTTTCCACGCCTGTTACAGTACTTATGGGGCACATTAATCCTGTGACGGTAGTTTCTACCCCAGAGAACCCAGTCCCATTCTGTATCTCCTCAATTAAGCCTCATCCCACCAAATAACTTCATATACCGGTATTCTGAAAGTTTACATCACTGAGCACATTTAGGACACACCTGTTACCACTGGGGGTAATCCTTAGCCCCAGAGAACTCAACTCCATTCTCTCTCTCCTGAACTAAGCGCCAACCACCCATAACCTTATATATTCTGAAAGTTTACATCATTATACTATTATGGGACACATATTTTGCCCCTGGGAGTAGTTCCCATACCTAGGGAATGGACCCCTACCTCTATCTCCTGTAGCCTACTACTCCTTGCCCCAGCGCATATCCTATATATTCTGAGAGATTAAGTCATTGTACACTTATGGGACCCATCCATTATCATTGGGAGATAGTCTTCACCCCGACGAAGCTTAACCTCACCCGCTATATCCTGAACTAAACTTTGTCCAGCTCATAAATGCATTCTGAAAGCTTTCACCATTGAGCACTCATTGGGTACATCCATTGCTACCGGGAGGGGGTACCCACGCCCGAATAGCTGAGCGCCAGCCTCAATCTCCCGAAATACGCCAAAAAGTGATATATGATGAAAGCCCACATCATTGAACACTTACTTTACCAATCCTAACACGACACTAACTGTATGTAGTCTATGCAGCATGTAATCCCTGACTGATTCTGTCATCTAACTGTATTCTCATGTAGTTTTACAAAACAATTTCAATGCATTTTTGTGTGAACAACACAATCACGTGTAACATGCTCATCCTTCAGCTCCAGAACGTATACCTGTGTGACCTTTCTGACCGTAGTTCACCTTGATCGGTGACGAGGCATTGTCATTGATCCATTTATTGGCGAGGACATGGGGACAAGGTTAGGTGATCACCGTGTATTGGTGATGGGACCTGATCATCGTCAATCAACGATGAGAATCCATGGTTGTAGATTTGAGTTTATCCCCTTTGGTGATTATGGAATAGCATATAGATGATAACCCCAATGGTAAATTCATTGTTTCACTGATCGTGCTCATCAGGTGTTATCTTCAAATACGATTAACAAATCCATAGAACCAAGCACAACTAGTCTTGGGCAACTTACTATAGGCTTTGTTGACTCGTATTGCCATTTATTTCATTTAGGACTGAATCCTTTGCACAGAGAAAACATGGAAGACATATCAATAAAAGTGGAGCCGTTTGACGAAGATACCTATTTCGTGGTACAGGGTGATTTATCGGGCCATCCAAGTGAACATTTATGTGTGAAGAAGGAACCGTGGATCCAGAGCAATGCTATCACAGGAGGTCTTGATGTAACGACAGCCGTGACGAAAGAAGAACCAGGTGACTTGCTAGATGAGGCTGGATACTCAACCAAAGTTGCTGACATCAAACTTGAACCATTAGAACGAGTAAGTTGTGATTTGGCGCCCCTTTGGGAAATGAATTGAATTGAATTGAATTGAATTGAATTTTATTCACCAAACATACAGCAGATATACGAATATACAGGTTATCAAGATAAAAATAACATTAGCCGCACATAAGGCGGGAGTAAAACCCCAGGGGGCTTGATACATGGGTTGTGTAATTAATGTAAACATTTTGTGCTAGAACAGTTAAAAGAACAAGAGCAAGAAACTGTTTATTATTACCAGCAACAACATATATTACTAGTACTTCAAGATCCTCATGGTACTCATATGAACAGTCACAATCAAAGCGTGACTGAGATACATCATTCCTTAGATGACAACTTTACAGCGAATATTATGGAATAAGAATACTGATCAGCGATACGGATTTGATATTATTGGAACATCATGATGTCTTGCCGGCATCATTGAAAACTGTTGACCGCTTCTCTCTTGCAGGAAACAAGCCTATGTTTATGTATACTATGATTGTCTATTTGAATTTGGTGCTATTACTGTTATATGGAATATGGAATATTTAGGTCTTTGGATTATGGACGCGGATATTCTTTAATGGACGACGGCTGAATTATGAATGACGGACCAGACGCTTGTAATTGGCTTGCAGTGCAGTGAGTTTCCAAGTGGCTCTTTCACACTCCCCACCTATGTAATCAACAAACGACACACAGCGGCTTGTGAGAATTAATTATCCACAATGTATGCTTGGTGACAAAAACGATCAATTGAGTTACATGTATTGGTGTGGTGATTTTTATAGGGTAATACTGACAACAATCCACACCCTACAGAGGAGATGAGGGGTGATGAAGATGTTAATGTACTGACCATGGTAACAGACAGACCATACCCAGTAACCTTGTACCAGGTTGATCCCCAAATAAGGAATAATGCTGGTACAACTATTGAACGGTTGGAGGACGATAACCTGGAACTACATACTGATCACGTAGAAATGAAGAGTGCAAACATCGTAACAACTGAAGAACCCTCACACAAGTCAACTTTATTTCCATCAAGAAGGATGGAAAAATCTAAACCTGGAGAAAAATCACACAAATGTTCACACTGCTCTTATAGCTGTGTTAGCAGAAGAGATCTGCAGAGGCATGACAGAATTCATACTGGTGAAAATCCTTACAAATGTTCTATGTGCTCGTTTAGCTCTGCGTGGAAATGTAATCTTGAGAGTCATAAACGAATTCATACTAGTGAAAAGCCTCACAAATGTTCTATGTGCACGTATAGCTCTGTACGGAGAGATAATCTTGAACAGCATAAAAAAGATCATTCGGATGAAAAGCCTCTCAACCAGTTCAAGGCAGCCGGCAACATGAAATATGACTTTCGTCTACATACCCAAAATAAACGGAGATGGTCGCTTTTCTCACTACTGACAAAGTCGAACAGTTGAGCGAACATGTGCGGATGGCAGCTCCATGTGCCAGATCACGTGGTTCACAGATGCTGAGGTTAACGTGCTGTCGTGAGGAAATTCGAGCTGTGCTATTTGCAGTTTCGACGAAACTCCACTGTCTCTTCACAAATCTCAAGAAGGTAGAATGCAGTTCATTTTTATTTGGGGTACCAGACTGTTTTCTCCCGTACAAATCATAAATAACGAAACAATGGACCACAAGGAAGACAGCCGGCCTCAAATTCGGGTTTTGGCCGAAGTATCGTCGAATCTGGGTGAGTAGTGTTTCATCTATTCTCAAGGTACCCATGGCCATAGCATCAATTTTTGTTTTCTCTTTCGACTTACGCAAATGAATTTGGTCACATATATTTCTGCAAATAGCACAAGATCAAAATACCATGATAAAATGACGAGATAATTTTGTTTCAGGATTGCTTCCCCTGCCGTGTAATGCTTTAGAATACGCTAGTTCTTCTAGTTCTGAATCCGGCCGCTTCAGCGCTGGTGTGCTGTTCCAGTGTTTAAGGGACCGTGTGTAATTCTCCACGTTTTGGCAGTGTGAGGTATGAGCGAATTTGTACCAAAAACAAATATTATTATCCCCATTTTTCAAAAGAAAAAAAGAAGGCCACAAGAATATTTCTTTACATAGTAATTATTTTTATATATAATTGAGTTATCTTAAAAGTATTTATTTTTTGTAATCATTGTGTCCGGTTTGAGAGCATGTAGTCATCAGTTTTCGAGCAATCACAAGATATGTTGAAATTAAATCAAGTCGTCAGGCCTACAGGCAACAAGGAATGGAAGCAGTCTTCTAAAGGGGATGGGGCGGGTAGGTTAGTTCAACAAGCTGAACCCTGCTGACATTTAATTTTGTGATATTGACATTGTCAATATCACAAAATTAAATGTCAGCAGGGTTCAGCTTGTTGAACTAGGGGGTGGGTGTGATTGTTTATGCAAAATGTCTGTAAATTGCTTTGGGCTACCCTGGAAAGTGGGGGGGGGGAGGCAGATTTAGAATTGCTGGGACTGATGGCCATGATGTTCATATCGTAGGATATATATGCTTTTTTAGGGCATTATACTTTTTTATCTGCCCAACATCAATAATTATACCTGCCTATGACGGGCTGCTAATTATTGATAGCGTGTCGATAATAAAAGAATTATGTCCCGACAAAATCTACCGGCACACTATTATTACCAGTTTCAAAATAGTTCTTCATCAAGTTAGCTCGATTGTGAAATTGCGCAGGCTCTCTGACTCGTCCATTCTCATGTATTTGCCCTAAAATTTTCCTGTCATTGACCAAGTATAATCATGATGAGATCACATGACAGACACAGTTGCCTGGCCTGTAGGATTGGATGGTCTATAAAAATTTTCAATAAATTATGAAAATTGAAATCTTTTTTTTAGAATCGATTTTTTGTTTTTTGTTTAAGTATTTTTTGTAAATGATTTTCTCTTTCATACCCTGACCTCTATGACATGAAAAAAAAAGCAAAGATGAAAGAGAAAACCACTAGTTGATTAAAATTATATTTATTGATTTTTATTTATTGAAAAATTTCATACATATAGACATAAACCATCCAATATCCCTCAGCCAGGCAGCTGTGATCACAGGCATTCATGACGCCACATATCTGTGTCAAAGGTCAGGGCATCTCATTTTTCCCCGGACTGATATGAGCATTAATAATTGATTGCGGAAAGTAGGGATCCTACAAAGAATGTCCCGGCAACTGATAATAATGGAATTTATTGGCGGGTGTTGTGGAGTTTGAGAAGAGAGTTCTGTATTTTTTCCCCGGCGATAGAGTGGATTATTGAACAGAGCTAAGAAATTCTGTCACCCATACTATGCGCACAGTTTACTGAGACTTGCCTCTAACTTTAGAGCTAGACTAGACTGGATCAAATTCAAATTCTGTGCCGGACTGTCTCCTGAGGCAAAAGTCTATCTTTCTAGCCTTAGCTAGGATTTTCAGCTGCAGTAGGCTATTTCATGAATATTAAAAATTCCAATTCACTTTGGAAACATCGCATCAATTAAGTAGCAGACAAATTACTGTGGCGCTCACACCAGTAAATGTCCCCAGGTGCACTGAAGTGCATGGCTGGAGTATTATAGTATTTGGGTCCGTCCATCTTGCCATATCTGTCTATCCATCGGCCATGTGTTCCAAGTTTCTTTCCTGGCAATAATTTTCCCTAGATTCAACCAATTCCGGTATGTGGGTATGTCTTCTGGTGACATCGCTTGGGATTGCATTGTGCCCAATCTTAATAAATTAATATCCTATCAATGCTTTCCAACGTGTCGCTATAGGATCTTACTGATTTCAATTGAAGGACGTTCATGAATATTTAATAGTTTTATGACATCGCGATCACATTTTAACTCCATTACTTGCAGTCTGGGAGGGGGATAGGGTCCTCGTCTCCGCTTCAACTCAAGGTTACAAACCTACCCACATCATGGCGCCAACCTGGCGGGAGCGCGGCAACATGCTGAAGATACCCCGCCAGTGTGGTATCTTATTTGGCTGAGCCAACCAAAAAGCCCCTAACATTATGTTCCCTTCAAAGCCCTATCGGGATTGGTTGACATGCAAGTTACTGCAAGCTGGTTGTGACAAGCACCATGTTGCATATCCAAATGGGGGAGCAGATAGGATTCAATTTTAATTAGATTGGCATTGTGTGCATGCCTGCTTATAGGTGGCGCCACCTACAGACTGTTTTTAAATTTCATTTCCAGGCAATAAATTCTCACAGGCTAACAGAATTGCTACATGTTTCGTGCATATGTATGTACACGCCTACAGGTACATTGTCTTGAGACATTACTTGCGATTGAGTTACGCCCATGTAAAGCCCAAGTCCCACTTAAGCGAAAATTTTTACGAAACTTTGCGATGTATTGGTCGTAATGTTTCGTAATAAATCGCTTTACAAAAGCCGGTTTTTCCCGTCATTTGGGGCGAATAGATACGACATGTTTTACGAATAATTACGACTGTTTGCGATGCAGTTACAAAGAAATACGATACTTTTACGACAGTTAGCGATATTCGCACCCAAATTTAGGCGAGTCAGAGCGAAACAGTTGCGAATATGTGCGATGTATTTGCGAACATTTACGAAGTGCATACGACTACTTGCCATTATTTCACGATGTCTTGCGAATACGTACGAAGGTTTTACGACGTTTTTAGGACGTTGTTATGACAGGTTGGGTCAAATGTTTACGATTTCTTCGTATACAATCGTTTCCTAAGTAAAGCCCAAGTCTCACTTAGGCGAATTCCTTTACGAAGCTTGACGATTTAAGATCGTAAGTATTGGTAAGATTCTCGCAAGCTATTCGTAAAGACATTCGCCAATTTCAAAATGTTAAAAAAATTCGCCAAGCAATGCGATTTTGCCTTAAGTCTCAAATATTCGTAATTTTATCGTAAACAATCATAAGTCGTCGTAACTACGTTGTAGTGCATCGTAATTAAGTCGTAATTTAATCGCCTTATTTGTAACAGTTCCGTTAATAATCGTCAAGAGAAAAATAAACACTAATAGTTACGATAACTTACGACAGGAAACGATGGTATACGAAGTAATCGTAAACTTTTTACCCAAACTGTCATAACAACGTCGTAAAAACGTCATAAAACCTTCGTACGTTTTTCGCGAGACATCGTGAAATAATGGCAAGTAGTCGTATGCACTTCGTAAATGTTCGCAAATACATCGCACATATTCGCAACTGTATCGCACTGATTCGCTTAAATTTGGGTGTGAATATCGCTAACTGTTGTAAAAGTATGATATTTCTTTGTAACTGCATCGCAAACAGTCGTAATTACTCGGAAAACATGTCGTATCTATTCGCCCCAAATGACGGGAAAACCAGTTTTTGTAAAGCGATTTATTGCGAAACATTACGACCAATACATCGCAAAGTTTCGTAAACAACTTCGCTTAAGTGGGACTTGGGCTTTATCATAACTATTAGTATTTATTTTTCATTTGACGATTATTAACAGAACTGTTACCAATAAGGCGATTAAATTACGACTTAATTACGATGCACTACAACGTAGTTACGACGACTTACGATAAAATTACGAATATTTGAGACTTAAGTCAAAATCGCATTGCTTGGCGAATTTTTTGAACATTTTGAAATTGACGCGGCGATAAAACCGTGGCGACGATTTTCTTACGAATTGAAGCGATGGCTTACGAATCATTGCGAATGTCTTTATGAGTAGCTTGTGAGAATCTTACCAATACTTACGATCTTAATCGTCAAGCTTCGTAAAGGAATTCGCCTAAATGGGACTTGGGCTTTAGCTTAGCGCCACGCCAATAAACGTGGTGCAGTGCCCGTAGTGGAGGCCATTTCAAAATTTTTACTGTACGGCAATAATTTTCAACACTGATCGATTGGGTCTAGAAATAAGGGGATAACAGAGATTGGAAGGCTGAAAAGTGGTGAAGATAAATTTGGCTTTTGGGTGTGGTTGGGGGGAGGGGGATGATAGAACTGCAAAAAGAAGCTACATGCTTTAGGTAACCATGCACATGTGTTAACTTACTGTGTGGTTATCAGTCCAAATTATAATTTGTCTAGCTAGGCGACAATTCTACCAAGGTGTTGGGATGGTATATCCTATAGGGGATGGAGAGGGGGCGGGGGCATGAGGGGGGAAGGGGGGATATAAAATATTTTGTCTAGCTTGCACCAGTACAGTTAAATACATTGTCTTTAGTTTGTTCTTTAGCATACACACCCACCAAACCACACCCACCCTCCCCAGCATACGGGCCTAATTACACACATTTATTTGCATGTAAATATCCATTTTGAGACTTAATAGTACAATTGCATTTTGCATTATTTGAATGAAAAAAAAAATATATATAAAAGAAATATTTTATGCATGCAACTTTACAGTTAGTCTTTATTTGTTTTGGAAAGGTTATACCAGAAGTTGATGAGGACCCTAATATGGAGGATGGAGTGATTGAGGATGAATGTGTTCACGTAAGTATCACAGCCTTTCTTTGACAGAAGTAAGACACCAGGAATACTATATTTATCACATATTTGCCATTGAACAATTTGCCCAGTGGATACTCTGCACCAAATCCCATGCCACCCATATCGTGATATGGATTTTTGCTCTTTATCCAAGAAATCTGTGATGAACAGATTTAGTATGATATACCAGCCCACTTCCATATCGCCTCTGACATCGATCAGCCCTTGACTGATATAGAGGTCTCGGGCTGACATGTACCAAGGCTGATATAGAAATGGGTAGATACCCTATGAACATTATCACATTGTGTTTTTTTTTTGTGTTTTTGTTTTTTATATCAGCACAGACATATCCAGGGCCATTTCGATACCGATAAAAAGCCAAAACAGGTAATATGGGCGCCCAAATTCTGAGTCTCCATTCCAGTTGTGACAAATGTCCCCCAAAAAAGCCAAAACAGGCATCCCCAAAAAAATCCCTGGATGCATGTATGTCCCTGATCAGGCATCCAAGTCATAACTTATATGTATTTATCATATATTGACGGATACACATATATCAAGGAATACCGAGTTTGCGATACCATGGAGACCAGATTATTATATGCGCGACGCTTCAGCTGCATGAAATCAGCCTGATAAAGGTCTGTCCATGCATGCCATATATTATATGTTCAGAGCCTTATAATTATATATCCGGGTGAATAACTAAATAGGTATGTGATAATGTACATGTATGCTATTCTACTTGCTTTACAGTAGGATGATGTTCAAGACGGGAGAACATTCACTTCTGGTGCTGATGATGTATAGATGAGTGAGTATATGTAAGTATTGAGTTGATGATTATCAATGATCATATTGATGATGTTCAAATTGTATCGAACTAAAGGCTAGTCGTTTGGGGGAATGGATACATGTACTTGTGTGATCATTTCCACAAGTACTTGTAATTGCTACAAGCAGATTATCTCCCTTTATTGTGTTTGAATTAGTGGAGTTTTGGGCAACGATTTGGTGTAAGACTCACAAAATATAATTGACAAATGATCTGCTGCAAGTTGTATTGTCAGTCTTTTGTCCAGGATATTACCTTTTCAATGGGAGGTCTTACACCAAGGCCTTGCCGAGTTTTGGGTTCATTTTCAAAGATAATGGGCATATAATCTTACTAATGAAATTAGAATGACCGTATGTTGTTGGTATTTAAACTATATGCTCAAATTTTATTTTTCAGTCCTCAGCAGCATATGCAACATCAGACACAGCTACATTTAGTGCGAATTCCAGCAGCATATGCAACAGACACAGATACTCTCTTCTGCCTTCAGCGGCATATGCAACAGACACTGGAACTACCATCAGCAGCATATGCAACAGACACAGATACTCCAGGGTCTTCAGCAGCATGCATGCAACAGACACAGTACAGACAGAAGTAGTGCTTCCCTTCTTCCTTCAGTAGCATATATGCAACAGATGATACGTATCTAGGGCTGGTTCCGACTAATTCAGACGACCTAGCTAGAACCAACCCTACACGTATATATCAGATGATATATACGTGTAGGGTTGGTTCCGTCTGTTCAGACGACCTAGCTAGATGTGACATAGCTTTCCTGGTAATCATCAGGTGATATATACGTGCAGGGTTGGTTCCGACTGTTCAGATGACTTAGATGTGACCGGTTTTTCTGGTAATCATTCACATGATACGTGTAGGGTTGGTTCCGACTGTTCAGATGACCTAGCTAGATGTGACATAGCTTTCCTGGTAATCATCAGATGATATATATATATGTGTAGGGTTGGTTCCGACTGTTCAGATGACTTAGATGTGACCTGTTTTTTCTGGTAATCATTCACATGATATGTGTAGGGTTGGTTCCGACTGTACAGACAAAATGTTGATGAGAATATTTAACAGAACATACCAGTCGGCTTCATAACATGAGGTTATCAGAAAGACTCTTCTTTGGAATGTAATTGAAGGATAAAATGATAAAAAATTTGAGACAAGTGATTTATATCTGGGACAAGCAGAATGTCAAAAGTGGTTATCCATGGGAAACCACTTAAAAAAGTTAATTTCGAGCCCTGATGTAACAGTCCCGATTCCTCCATCACATCAAAATTTGCTTGTGAATATTAAGGTAAAGGTTATGAGTGCTATATTGATAAATACTCGACTGATTGTGCCCATACTCCACATACATGTTCTGTGAGGGATGTTGCAGAATGGCTGCATTCCGTGAAAATTCAAACAGCTTAATTATCTAATTGTAACATATGCTATGATTTTATGCTGAGGCATTCATTTGGATTGCTATATTAATGAATACCTGACCGATTGTGCCTATACTTAATTAACTTGCGTATCATTTTGGATGTTCTGAGTGGGATGTTTCAGTATAGCTGCATTCTGTGAATTTTAATTAGCTAATTAAGTGGCAAAATATGCTACGATTTAAGGTTAAGGCAATCGTTGCAGGCTCGTCTTTCAGATCCATGGGCGAAACTGACTATATTCATGCTGTAAGGCTAATTGGATCTTATGTGGTTTACAACATGAACGTTACAGGGACACTTACTCAAATCATTTCAGTGTTATATTAGGGATTTGTGCAGTGCTATCAGCAAAATTTCGAGCCCGAATGTCTGCCCCAGATTAAATATATACAGCAGCGCATGCCGTTTCACCCCCTTTACATGCTTGAGCCAGCAAAATTCCTATGGTGATATAAAAATGAGAATGGCCTAAATGTGCTGAAAATATTTAAAGATGTAATCAGTCTCAAATCTAGGCTGAAATCGATGCCTCTCAAACTCCGCAAAAGTGACATGTTACAACAGGTACAAAATGAAACTCATTTGACCACAAAAAACTAAACTTGTTTTCACCATCCACTATTCATTAAATAGAAGAAATTAGTCTTTAAAAATAACAGCATGGCATGTCAACAAGCATATACATGCATGGTGCATTCTACATGTTCTACCAACATATGCTATGCGACATTACCAAACATAAGGCACGAGCCGGGACGTTGTCCCGTGGCTGCAGCTCTTCAGCATTCAGATTCATGAGCGTTGCTACGTCACTCGTACGTCACACAGTGACAGCATTTCCCTCTTCGCGTACAACACACACTCAATGGCGAAACAGTAAACCCGTCGATGCGGGCAGAGTTTCAAATTTCTTCGACAAGATATATTCATTGCATTCGTTGTATACTATCATCAAATATAAATCATATGATGCTTCAGTAATCTTCCCTGCTAAAAAATGCATGGGGCGGAGTTTAAGAAATCCAAGGATTTTGAGGCTGATTACATCTTTAACATCACTAAGTTACCAGATTCATACATGTATATTGAGGTTATTAGAAAGACAACTTTTTGAGACCAATATGGAATGTAATTGAAGGATAAAATGATTAAAAAAATGATTCATATCCAGAATGTCAAAAGTGGTTGTCCATTTAAACTTCGAGCCTTGATGTACAATCCCGAGTCCTCCATTACATCAAAAGTTTGCTGGTGAATATTAAGGTAATGGTTAAGGGTGCTATAGTGATAAATAGTCGTCTGATTGCGGCCATAGTTGTCTTACTGTAGAGGGTATTCTTAATGTAGGTGGTTGTCCATAGGATTCACCACTTGAAAAAGTAAATTTCGAGCCCTGATGTACAGTCCCCCCAAGTTCTCCAATACATCAATTGTTGTGCTGGTGAATATCGACGCATATTGGCTTCAAGTTTGCTATTTACAAATTTGTTAAAAGTGTATATACCCGGTACTTATATGTAGTGAATCGCTTTGTAGCAAAACCAATTGCTAAACATATTGAACTACAGCCATTCTGCATTTGTGAATTTGTCATGATTACCAGCTAGGCCACCTGAATATTGTAACAGAACTTCAACCAGTGACAAAATGGTGATGACACTATATGTATTAACTGTGTTAAAATAGGGGCCTACATGTAATTTTAAACATGTCAAAAATGTGATCACATTCTCAGGTCTAAAACATGTTAGCTATGGCATTTGTGTTACTTAATTTTGTTTGCATGGCTAAGTGAAAAACTGGATCACATGTGCATACTGAGATGCAGGCGTTTTCTGTCCAAGAGTAAAGACAGTTCAAATTCCATTGCTTTTCTGGAAGTCTAGAGTTCCACTATCTTTGTGGACACAGAATTCAAAGTCCCAAGTTCCGCTAACTTTCTGCACAAAATAAAATGCGGGTCCAAGGATGGAAAACCAGATATCTGCAAAATGCGCATGCAGACAATTGCATGAATTCCAGAGAGAAAGATTCTGGAAATTGCATGACCTTTCCGCAGAATTCCGCAAATTTAACAATGATCTCCATGAAATGTCTGCGGAAATCCACATTGTAGTGCAATTCTGACAGCTCTAGGTAGGCGCTCGAGTAGGGGGACACAATGTGGACTGGGTAACATAGTTAACAGTGCAATTTAAAAAGAGCAAATGACATTTCCAATAACTTTAAAATTGAGCTTGGTTCATGGCATGATAGATCAATATTTGTCAATGTAATATTTTGTATTTGCACATATCCGCGTTTAAGGCAACATTTTCTATTGTATATGCCAACTTGAATGATGTTATTTATAAATCGTATTTACATGTAGCCTAATGTCCTTTGTTATAAGTCATGACATCACAATACAATGTTGCTACATGCATGAGTGATGATATATGGTACATTAAACGCCCACTGGTGGACAGGGGCAAATACTCTTTTGGTTTGATTGGGCATTCCATCGTATTACAATGGGCACAGGTCATACAGAGTATGCCGTGCAACCCGTTCCCCCACACTGCCCTCTTACCGTGACAGTTTGGAAGCTTCTGTACGTATTGGGGCTGAAAAGATTATATTGGGCATTTTGTATAGTACTCTGTAAGCGATCTGGTTAATTTTGCCATCATAATTTATTCAAAACTCAAAATGTTAATTATTAGTACATGGATAGAATCATAATAAAATGGATATATCTGTGCCCTCCACATTTTATCTTTT
Source organism: Hanleya hanleyi (assembly GCA_036873755.1). Taxonomy (NCBI): domain Eukaryota; kingdom Metazoa; phylum Mollusca; class Polyplacophora; order Lepidopleurida; family Hanleyidae; genus Hanleya; species Hanleya hanleyi. Next base: position 64,619 of record JAVTVY010034959.1, on the reverse strand, counting down.
ATGAATTCTAGAAGTTTGCAGGGTTACAAAACTATAAACTTTCTGCTAGCTATTTCGCTATACGTAAATGCGAAAAATCATTCATAGAATTTCGATTATATGCAAAAATCATGTATAGAACTTTAAAAGCTCTATTTTGAAATTTTCACAAAATGTAGGCCAATATATTGTCGGTATAAAAAAGAAAAAGGTTTTCGAAAAAGCCCAATCTGTTAATGGGGATAGCCATGCAGCCATGCTAGGCGGTGCTAGTGCTCCAACAGGTAAAGAGACGTGGCGTCATAAAACGAACAATTATAGCGTCGTTACATTATGACGTTGCCTTTGTGACGTCCAGAAAAACAACATGCGCATGCGACATTTATTTCTTGGTACAGCGGCCAAGGCGTGCAGTTCGACCTGGCAAACCCCATTAGCACATAGCCCCGGTTCCCTGTACCAAGAACGGTATATAGCACATAATATATATAGGTGCTTTCAAAGGAAATGCTATTATCGAAAATCCTTTGAAAAATAATATACTTTTCATAGTTTGAAATTTGAATTTAGATATTATTGGCCCATGTGGTATTTTATTTATATGCCATAGACCAAATAAATAGGCCCTACCAGTGTTTAAATAAATTATTGCAAGATATGTCAACATTATGGGATTTAATTAAATCATCGAGAGCTCAAATATTGATGAAAAAAAAAAATTATTTTTCCAAAATCATGAAAATGTAGCTGCCATGCAAGTCTACGGTACGGTAACAGTAGTCCAACCGTAACTTCTGTATTTGCAGATTTAATTTTAAAACTTGTGTTGCACATCAAACTTCATGGTGAACAGTTTGGGATAGAGCCTAAGATAACTTTGAATATAGACCAATATACGGACGTTGTTCGAGTTTCCATATCTGCATCAGGAGATCGATGTGAAGAAAGTGGCAATAAATCCCACGTAGCGGTATAGTAATTTATGAATGGTCCCTTATCTGAAGTCCATCTCGTACTCGCAGTTTTCAATACACGCATGTCATTCGCAACTTCTCGGGGATCTCCGGTTTGAGATGTCCCTCGAAGGCCATTGACGCCATATTGGACTAGAGCGTGGTCACGTGTGTTTCGGTCTGTCAGGGAACTGTCAGTGACGTCACGGGAATTATATCTTGGCAATACGTGGCGTGTGTACCATTTAAACTGATGGTTTTCTATTGAAACGTGCTTTGAATGAAAAGAATAAACAGTTTTTAGAATATCTGACGTAAATCAGAGACTCGCAGGGAAATATTTGCTGGTCGGGGATTAAGGCTTCCGCGAGAGTGATTGGGCTTCGGAGCCGCGTCACATCTGGAGATTCATAGGAAATTCATGTTGTCGTCTCCCGAGCGTAGAATCAGTCCCCTTCGTAGATTTCAGCTCGGGAGTTCCGAATGACGCATATGTGTACGAAATAGTTCTTTCCGTAGTTCTTTTCATCCCCAATATACGATAAGTGCTTTCAACAATCGATTGGGATATCAGTTCTCCCAACGAGCTCAAATTTTATACAGCAAATCTACATTTATTCAGTCTTGCTGGACGTTTTCGGCGCCGCCATTTGCATCGAGTTGTTGGGATCACGTGACCGGCCTGGCCGGGGATTCCCCTGCAGTGCTCGCTGCCGTGTTGCTCGAAGAAGCCTGCCTTGAACTGCTTGAGAGCAGGAGCTATTTCGTGCGACTTCGGCTTCCATTTGCTATACTAAGAAATGGGGATATTGAGCCTTCGAATGGCTTTTCATCAGTATGAGTTTTTTCATGTTGCTTAAGGTTTCCACTCTGTACACAGCTGAATGGGCACAGTGGACATTTATATGGCTTTTCACCAGTACGAGTTCTTTCGTGACGCTTTGGGTGTGCGCGTGATTTAGAGCTATAGAGATGATATGAGCTTTAATATGGCATATCTCCAGTGTGCATTGTTTCGTGAATCTTTACACAACAGCTGCTTACACACCAATATACCCCTTTCGCTTTGTTGTCACTTTCATGTGGGTGTAATTTAACAAGTGCTGACGGTGACTTGGGTGAGACATCTAGAATTACACTTGCAATGATGTACAAAAAATAATACTTCATATCAGGAATAGCACAGGTATATATCCTCCAATCATAAGAAACATGTGCACCAAGTTTCGTATCCGCCCACTGAAAGCTGACACTTGCAGCAAATTCTCGATGTACAGGTGTAGGCTTACATGTGCACTTCTGCTAAACAGAAAACCTTATCATTAGATTTGGACATTAGAGCACCCTAGCACCCCTGGGGTGGTGCCATAACTGCAAACCTTAGTGGAATACCAACCTCGCATATTATTATTTTAATTCTTATTTATTTATATTTTATTTTGTTGAACCAAACACTTTATAATTTTTCAGAGATGGGACACCGACATTGACGACGACATTCTCTCCCCACTCTCAGAATCTCTCTCCGTACTTCTAAAGGTGACACAAAACGAGTCCTTCTCTTATTTCAAAATTGTCTTCCATGACTAACAATCGCCTTTTGTGCGAGTTATTTCATGTCTCTCGCCTTTTGTGGGAGTTATTTCATGTCTCTTGAGGGTTTTCCTGCTGGCAACAATAAACTTTATAACAGTATGAGTTTCAGCATGCTCCTTCAGGATTCTATTTAGTGTACGACTATAAGGACATATTCAGCATTTGAGCGGCTTCTCGCCAGTATGAGTTCTTTCATGCTGCTTTAGGTTTCTATTTGTTATAGTGCTGTATGGGCATATTGAGCATTAATGTTTTCTCACCAGTATGAGTGAGTTCATGTCGTTTCAGGCTTTCATTTTTTTGTTCAGCTATACGGGAACATTGAGCATCTGAATGGCTTTCCACCAGTATGAGTTATTTCATATTGCCTTGGGTCTCAACTGTCCAGCTGAATGAGCAAAGTGAACATTTGATTGACTTCTCTCCATTATGAGAGCGTTCATTCCGTTTCAGGTTTCCAAGTATTGCCCAGTTGTACGGGCACCGTGAATGAGCAAAGTGAACATTTGAATGGCTTCTCTCCATTATGAGAGGAGAGCGTTCATTCCGTTTCAGGTTTCCAATTATTGCCCAGTTGTACGGGCACCGTAAGCATTAGAACGGGTTTTCACCAGTATGACTTCTTTCGTGCTGCCATAGTTGTCCACTCTGTTTACAACTGAATAAGCACAATGGATATTTGAATGCCTTTTCACCAGTAGGAGTTCTTTCATGTTCCCTTAGGTGTCCACTCCGTGTGCAGCTGAATGGGCACAGTTGATATTTGAATGGCTCTTTACCAGTAGGATTCATTTCATGCTGCCTTAAGCTTCCTCTATTATGCTGCTGTAAGGGCATATCGAGCATTTGAATGGCTTTTCACCAGTGTGAGTTCTTTCATTTTGCCCTAGGTGTCCACTCCGTGTGCAGCTGAATGGACACAGTTGATATTTGAATGGCTTTTCGCCAGTATGATTCATTTCATGCTGCCTTAAGCTTCCTCTTATATGCTGCTGTAAGGCATATTGAGCATTTGAATGGCTTTTCACCAGTATGAGACCGTTCATGTCGTTTGAGCCTTCCACAACGTACATGTCTCTTGAGGGGTTTTCTCCCGGCAACAATGAACATTTTTATAACTTGATACCAGTATGAGTTTCATCATGCTCCTTCAGGATTCTATTTAGTGTACGGCTATAAGGACATATTCAACATTTGAGCGGCTTCTCACCAGTATGAGTTCTTTCATTAATCATTAAGCATTAATGTATTCTCACCAGTATGGGTTCTTTCATTAATCATTAAGCATTAATGTATTCTCACCAGTATGGGTTCTTTCATTAATCATTAAGCATTAATGTATTCTCACCAGTATGTGCGAGTTCATGTCGTTTCAGGCTTCCATTTTGTGTGCAGCTATACGGGCATATTGAGCATCTGAATGGCTTTTCACCAGTATGAGTTCTTTCATGTCGCCTTAGGTGTCCATTCTGTTTACAGCTGAAAGGGCACAGTGGACATTTGAATGGCTTTTCACCAGTATGAGTTCTTTCATGTCGCCTTAGGTCTCCACTCTGTTTACAGCTGAATGAGCACAGTGGACATTTGAATGGCTTTTCACCAGTATGAGTTCTTTCATGTTCTCTTAGGTGTCCATTCTGTTTACAGCTGAAAGGGCACAGTGGACATTTGAATGGCTTTTCACCAGTATGAGTCATTTCATGTCGTTTCAGGCTTCCATTTTGTGTGCAGCTATACGGGCATATTGAGCATCTGAATGGCTTTTCACCAGTATGAGTTCTTTCATGTCGCCTTAGGTCTCCACTCTGTTTACAGCTGAATGAGCACAGTGGCCATTTGAATGGCTTTTCACCAGTATGAGTTCTTTCATGTTGCCTTCGGTTTACACTCCGATTACAGCTGAATGGGCACAGTGGACATTTGAATGGCTTTTCACCAGTATGAGTTCTTTCATGTTGTCTTAGGTTTCCACTCTCTTTACAGCTGAATGAACACAATGGACATTTGAATGGCTTCTCACCAGTATGAGAGAGTTTATGTCGTTTCAGGTGTCCAGCTGTTGTACAGCTATACGGGCATAGTGAGCATTTGAATGGCTTTTCACTAATATGAGTTATTTCATGCTGCTTTAAGCTTCCTTTTCTTGTAGTGCTATATGGGCATATCGAGCATTTGAATGGCTTTTCACCAGTATGAGCTCTTTCATGTTCCCTTAGGTGTCCACTCTGTTCACAGCTGAATGAGCACAGTGGACATTTGAATGGCTTTTCACTGGTATGAGTCATTTCATGTAGTTTCAGTTTTCCACCTGTGATACTGCTATATGAGCATATTGAACATTTGAATGGCTTTTCACCAGTATGCGTTCTTTCATGTTGCCTTAGGTTTCCACTCTCTTTACAGCTGAATGAGCACAGTGGACATTTGAATGGCTTCTTATCAGTACGAGTTTTCTCATGCTGCTTTAGGTGCCCACAGCAATATGCCCTTTTTGCTTTGTTGCCACTTCCATGTGGGTGTAATTTAACACATGCTGACGGTGACATGGGTGAGACTTCTCTGGATTCTACGATGTCTCTCTTTGTTTCAGATTGATCAGTAGCTGATTCCCGAATATGTGCAATGTTTATCGCAGTATTGCTCCTCAATTTGTGATTAACCTGGTGCAAGGTCACTGGATAAGGGCTGTCTGGTCCCATGGTCATCTTGTCAGCCGCGGTATAGTTGTCTGAATTATCCTAAAACAAGGAACCAACCAATAATCAGACATCCTCAGATATATCAGTTAGATATTGTTAAAGCTCAGACTCCAAAGTCGCAAAAAAACAGCATCAACTGACTTTTCAAATTGTTTTCGTCTTTTTTTGGGGGGGGGCTTTTTCTTGTGCATTATAACATGGAGTTTTTAATATATGCAAAATATGACACCTAAATATCCAAAATAATCTTACAATGTTATAGCACGGCAGATATGGCGACTGTGAAAATATTATATTCGTTTTGGTTCAAGGTGTCATATTTTAGACCATAAACAAATCCATCCTAAAATGTATACGAAAAGTCAAAAACAGACAAAACCCCAATTTCAAACTTCAGTCGACGCTATTTTATGTCACTTTAGACTGTGAGCATCAACAAAATCAAACTTGGGTATTTTCTTTGAACATAAGTTACAAAAATATTTTTTTTACTTGATTAACACCGTATTAGCACATTTAAATAGCATACGACAAGAAGACGTGTGGAGAAATAGCCAGGTTTCTAATATGTGTAGCGTGCCAGAAATGTCGTTGTGATGTCGCCGCAACTGACACGTGCTGTGAGTACTGAGATATTGAATAACATTAGAGCTATTTATCAGCTGTTGTTTTAGCTGTCAAAACACGTGTTGTGGAAATAAGTCTTGAGGGAGTTTTTTTTTCATACACTGTAAACTTAGGTGTTAACTTACTGAACTCCTTACTGGATGCGTAATTGTGTTCAAATTGTTAACTTTCATGTTCAATTTGTTAACTTCCATGTTCAATTTTGAACGTTAACATTCAAACCATTAACGCAGGTTACTGGTATTCAAACCCAGAATGCATTATTGAACAACTTTAACACATATATTCAAAGTTTGAACAATAGCATTCTAAGCTCTAACAGAAGTGTTTGCAACTTTAACACGCAATACCGACGTTAATGGTTTGAATGCTCGAGTTCAAAATTGAACATGAAGTTAACAATTTGAACACAATTACAATAATTGTTACAATTCAGGCGTTAATAACAGAACACCTAAGTTTACAGTGTATACTTACGGAAGCGTATTAGTGCCAGTGTGAAAAAAAAAATTCCGAGATTTATCTCCTAATTAGGAGTTATCTCCTAATTAGGAGAAAATTATCTCCTGATTAGGACATATTATCTCCTAATTAGGACTTATTATCTCCTAATTAGGAGATAATTATCTCCTAATTAGGACTTATTATCTCCTAATTAGGAGATTAGGAATAAGTCCTAATTAGGAGATAAATCTCGGATTTTTTTTTTGTCACACTGGCACTAATACGCTTACGGAAGCGTATTAGTGCCAGTGTGAAAAAAAAAATTCCGAGATTTATCTCCCAATTAGGAGATAATTATCTCCTAATTAGGACATATTATCTCCTAATTAGGACTTATTATCTCCTAATTAGGAGATAATTATCTCCTAATTAGGAGATATGTCCTAATTAGGAGATAAATCTCGGAATTTTTTTTTTCACACTGGCACTAATACGCTTCCGTATATACTACCCTATCTGCTCCTTTGTTCACATGATCTTCCTAGTGATCATGGTGACGAATCATCTCAAACATCTTAAAACATGCATGTATGAGATCACACACTAAATACTGGAGTGTTACAGTTAACATCAGCAATTATTGATCGTCAAGTATTTGGGAGCAACTTTCATCGTTACCTGTACAACGTTGAAAACTAGCAACCATGAAACTTGACAAACAACTCGCGGAATACTTTGTGTACGAAAGTTGTCTAAGACGAAGATTTCCAACATTTTGTTCATCGAGATCACACCTGACACTCTTACAGGGTTAGCTACAACACTTCCGCTTCAAGAGTGTACATAATAGAATAACTAGGAATAACCATTTTAACTCACTTTCTAGAAATAAGCCATACCTGTATTGAGAACAACAGAATAATGTAAGGTTTCCGGTCTTCTTTTCCACGAGCAATTTGAAATATATACATATATCCTAACAATATTTCACTTGAAGCAAAACTTATCTCTACATTGCCAAGAGAATATGTCGAATCACAACTTACTTCATTAAATGGTTTAGTTTCAATATGCGGATGTCCAGCCACGTCAAGCATGGTAGCTAGTTCCATTTTCGTCATAGTTGTTTCGAGTTCCATGCTTGTCGCTCCTGTCAGGGTGGTGGCAATTTCAGTTTTCATTTCGCACTGGGTCTCTGCTTCGCTTTTCTTGGACAGATTTCCTCCTGAATATCTGAAAAACTCATCCTGTATCATTGAAGCGGTATCTTGATCATCGGGTTCAACTTTTATTGATAAATCTTCCATTTCTCGTCTTCATGAGATAGCTCGATACAGGAACTGTGTGAACATGAAGAAATAGATGGCAATGAGGGTCATTCAAAATCTTGAAAAGTCAGCAACAGGAAACAGGTGATATATATATATATATTCATTTTGTCTAGTATCTGTAAATAGATACATGTAACGTTCCAACCATTACAAACTTCGTAGTTTTTATCCCCGAGGAATCAACAAGCGAGACGTACGGGACAGAGCCGAAAAAAACACACTGACCAGCCAGTGTGCTTAGATTAACTCATTTAGCGGCTTTATTGCAGTTAGCGTCGCTAGTAGTATAAAAGTAAAAAAGGTAGTATTGGCCTCTTTGCACTTAAACTTGAGGGATAACTCTTGATTTCCGTGGAGCGTCCGACAGGTGGCGCCACCAGCTCAAGTGAGCTCCCGCAAAAGGGAGATAACTCTTGATGTACTTTTGTGATTTTCGGCAAATGTCGGGTTATCTTCCCCGATTCGAACATTTGCATATTAAAGCTATACGGGAAAATGCCTGTATGGGGTATGGATGGTCCGATCGGGTCGTATGAGGTATCAATGTGAAGCAGTCGTGAAGGGGCATCCGATGGGCTGCGTGTGGGGTTGAAATAGCGCCATTCTGCGCATGCGCGGTGGACAAAGGGTATGAAAAAAGACGTTTTGGTGTCGAGGTGGGCCACTAGTGGTCCGATGGAGTTGAGTGAGGTATCAATGTGAAGCCCATGTGAGGGGCATCCGACGGGGTGGGAGTGGGGATGAAATATCGTCATTCTATGCATGCGCGGTAAACATATTGTATGGAAATAGACGTTTTGGGGTCGAGGGGAGCCCGTAATGAGCCGATGGAGTCGTATGAGGTATCAATGTGAAGCCTAGGTGAGGTGGCATCTGACTGGACTAGTGTCTTGGTCATTGTCAACATTCTGCGCATGCGTAAACAGGGAATTGTGGGAAAAGGGTATGGAAATAGACGTTTTAGGATCTAGGTGAGCCACTAATGGTCCGATGGAGTTGAGTGAGGTATCAATATGAAGCCCATGTGAGGGGGCATCCGATGGGGTGTGTATGGGCTTGGAATATCGTTATTCTGCGCATGCGCGGTAGACCAAGTTTATGGAAATAGAAGTTTGGGATCGAGCGGAGCCCCTAATGGGCCGATAGAGTCCTATGAGGTATCGCTGTGAAGCCTATGTGAGGGGGCATCCGCCTGGACTAGTAACTCGGGCGTTGTCAACCTTTTGCGCATGCGCAAACAGGGAATTGTGGGAAAAGGGTATGGAAATAGACGTTTTGTGGTCTGGGTGGGCCACTCGAGTCGTATGAGGTATCCATGTGAAGCATTCGTAAAGGAGCATCCACCTGGACTAGTGTCTCGGCCGTTGTCAACATTCTGCGCATGCGCAGACAGGGAATTGTGGGAAAAGAGCACGGAGGTAGACGTGTTGGGGGTCTATTTGGGCCCCTAGTGGTCCTATGGAGTCGGGTGAGGTATCGTTGTGAAGGATACATGAGGGGCCACGTGAAACTGGCGTCATTCTGCGGATGCGCAGTGGGCAAAGTGTATGGAAACATACGATTTGGGGTCGAGGTGGGCCACTATTGGTGCTATGTAGTCGTATGAGGTATCAGTGTGAAGTCTGTGTGAGGGACGCATACGTCTGGGATAGTGTCTCGGCCGTTGTCAACAGTCTGCGCATGCGCAAACAGGGAATTGTTGGAAAAGGGTATGGAAATAGACGTTTTGGGGTCTGGGTAGACCACTATTGGTCCTATGGAGTCGTATGAGGTATCAATGTGAAGCATTCATAAAGAAGTATCCACCTGTACTAGTGTCTTGGCCGTTGTCAACATTCTACGCATGCGCAGACAGGGAATTGTGGGGAAAAGGGCATTGGAATGGACATTTTGGGGTCTATTTGGGACCCTGGTCGCCCGATGGGGTAGAGTGAGGTATCGTTGTAAAGGATACGTGAGGGGCATCCGCCTGGACAAGTATGACGTGGAACTGACGTCATTCTGCGCATGCGCAGTAGACAAAGTGTATGGAAATAGGCGTTTTAGGGTCTAGGTGGGTCCCTAGTGGTCCGATGGAGTTGAGTGAGGTATTAATGTAAAGCAGTCGTGAAGGAGCATCCAGTCATGGGTGGGTGCATGTAAAATTAGGATTTTTTCCCGGAAATTTGAAAGCGGAACACGGACCTAAAATAGTGGAAAACACCTGTCAACCCTAGCCAAAAGGGCTAATATCGGTCCCCAGGCTTATTTGGACCTGACTATCAAGTCAATGGGTGGGTGCATGTAAAATTAGGATTTTGCCCCGAAAATATAAAAAGCGGAACGCGGATTTTACCCGTAAAATAGGGGAAAACATCTATCAACCCTATCCCAATTTCGTAGCTCCAAGAGCTCCGGAGATCCAAGTTCCAAGAGCTCCGAGTTCCAAGAGCTCTGGAGCTCCGATGCCACCACCGGGTGTTGACGGGCGAGTGAGTGAGTGAAGCATGCACAACGCCCATCTTAACGCATGGACGCACTAACGACGGTGAGTGAGTGAGTGCGTGAGTGGGATCCTCGTGGACTAATGTATCGTATATAAAGCAGGCATTTTGGGGATTCGTGGAGGTTTGTTGAGTGGTTGACCATCCCTGGTCAAATGGACCGTGTGGGATATCAGTGTGAAGCTTTCGTAGGAAAAGTGGAAACTGCCCCTCATTTGTGGGGCGCTCACTTCTGGTTGTGTGGGGCGCTGCCTTCAGCCAATCAGAAGCGACTATTTTGACCCGGTGCATTATGGGACATATCCACGATGGCGGCGTCTGCCTTCTGGATCAAGATGGTGGCACGTCCGGTGTCGAAAACTGAACATTTTGTCGGAATGTGGTCATCTGGTGTCGAAAACTGGACCTTGTGTGGGTCCCGCATCATTTTGTGTAGAGATGGACCACTATTGGTCCGAATGCGTCCTGTGGGGTGTCATCTTGTAGTTCTCGGGGTGCAGACCACGATTTGAAGGATATTCACGTCATCTGTGATGTTATTGGTGACGTCATCAGTAGGAGTAGTAGCCAAAGTGGGCATTTTAGAGCAGTGAAAGAAGGTATTTGGTGTGGAGATGGACCACCCTTGGTTCGAATGTGTCGAGGGAAGTGTCATCTTGCAGTTCTCGGGGTGTAGACTCCATTTGGGAGATGTCCACAGCATTTGTGACGTCAGCGGTAACGTAATCAGTACGAGTAGTTGTGAAAGAAAATGTTTCATAATTGGCTCAGTGCCAATTTTTTCCCACGATTTGGACTGAATAGGGACATATGTTCATTTCTATAGTTACAGACACTACCACCACCACCACCACACGCCAACACCGTACACCACCATCACCACCACCACCACCAACGCCACCACCGGGCGTTGACGGGCATCAACGCCCGGTGGTGGTGGTGGTGGTAGCTTCCATGTGGCAGAGCTCTTGGATCAGATCTCTTGGAGCTCAAAGCTTGTGGAGCTCAAAGCTTGTGGAGCTCAAAGCTCGGAAATGCCGTCATCGCATGCATGCACGCGTACCTGTGCTGCACCAGCACCCTGGTGTACCCTATTCCCTATGGGCTATATTTACACTTTTTATTTTACTGAAGCAATATCAATGACATGGCGCAAATCATTCAATCAAATGGGGCGCCAATATTCTAAATTTTGTCTGTCTATCTGACTCAAGGCCATTTGCTACTGTAGAAGGCAACATGTAACTTTTGCCAAAACATCTAGTATCTGTAAATCTATAACATACCAACCATTTGGACAGTTTTGTGAATTTCACGCTTCGATGTATATATTCAATATCTTCCTCGTGTCGAAATTGACAAGTGGGTGAATTTTCATGACCATACTCTACATGTACATGCCATTGGAAAGCAATTGCTAAGAGACTTGACAAGGTGTGGGAGAATTCGATTAATCAGGTTTTCGGAGAAAAATCCCCTTACTGAACATAGTGTTTAGTTGTAATTCTGTTTGTACTATGCAATAAAGAGGTAAATGAATCATACATGTATATCCAGGCCAAATAGTAATCTCAATCCGACAACTTGTTGCCTGCAGAAGCTGGATACAGCTTTCGTTTTCTTAAGGGTCAATGAATCAACACAACCCCTGTGGCTAACATGTGATTGGTCTAATCAAAACCCCTCGGCTTTCCCCAAGTGATTGAGACCTATGTGTAGTGTGATTTTGGGAAGAGATAGTTGGCCTGGGATGATCAAGACATGGTTGTTTACATCCAGGCATACAGGACAGAAATAGAAATTAATATATCTGTACAGGGGCATGACTACGTATAAATTTGGGCCGAGGGAAGCCACTTTCGATAGGCATCTGACTTAGCACTCTGTAAAATAAGAAACGAGATAAATAAGCTGTACCGAACACGGATCTCCAGATATAACTTGAACATTCAACTACAAATAATAAAATCGGGGATGAAAGGTGCATAACTCCATAAGCCTGGGCAAGTACTCCTTTGTTGGCTTGTAAAATACAACAATATCAATAAATTTTCCAAAATATAGTGCGTAGCTAAACCGAACACAGTTCTGCAGATATAGTTGGTTACACTCAGCCATATAGGACAGAGATAGAAATTATATATCTGTAAAGGGGCATAACTCTGTAAAATATGGGCCGAGGGGAGCCACTTTCGATAGGCGTCTGGCTTAGCACTCTGTAGAATAAAAACCGAGATGAGTAAGCTGTACCGAACAAGGATCTGCAGATATAACTTGTAAATTTAGCTACAGATAACAAAATCAGAGATTATTACATCCGAAAGGGGTATAACAATAAACTACATAAGCCGAGATAAGTAATCCTGTTTTGGCTTGTAGAATACAACAATATAAGTAAGTTTCCAAAATATAGAAGCTATACCGAACACAGTTCTACAGATATATTTGTTGGTTACATTCAGGCATATAGGACAGAAACAGAAATTGATATATCTCTAAAGAGGCATAACTCTGTTAAATATGGGCTGGGAGGAGTCACTTTCGATAAGCGTCTGAATTAGCACTGGTCAGATAAATAAGTCTTGAAAATTTGGTGGTTGTGTCTCAACTTGTTTTGCCTAAAATGCGTGAACGGACGGACGTACATGGCGATGAGACCACCGGGACCCCAAGGCCAAAATGGCTGAAGGGTAAAAACTGCTTGAAAAATTCTAATTAGTAATGCACAAACCATCAAATCTTGTCTGTTTTTCCTTGATGGGATCTAACAGAGTCAATATATCTCCATTCGATTTCATATGCCATGCAGCCCGAAAACATCGGATAAGGAGTCTATTTGTTTGTTTGGTTGTTGTCGAATGGACTCCTTTCTAAGACATGTTAGACCGAAACGAAACGAGAACAAAAATGAACGTCAGTCGCTCGAGATCTTTAACTGCACACGGTGTGGAGAATTGAGACAGTGGCACGAATAGCATTTTATTGAATAAATAATGTGATTTGACATCTCCAGCACTATGACTACCACTTCAAACACAGATTATGTCAACAAAACCGTTGTTTCTTTCGCCACAGTTGACAGGGACATGGGCAGAATGGGGTGACCTTTTGGTTCACGTCATCAAGAAATCCATGCCGGTTATAAACCAATAGCGATGTGTGTTTATTCACATGATCAGAAAGGTCACGAGATAAAATAGAGACAGAGAGAAGGTCATATTCTTACAAGACATGCAAGATGTCAGAATGGCATAAAATCAGTCGAGGTTTTTCTCACACATCTGATCACATTTTGCTAGCATCAACACAGTCATGAGAGATGGTACATAGACAAAGAAGCTCAGGTCGGTCAAACTGTATCAAATTGGCATATTATTTACTTCCCATTTCGTTATCTTCGTCAGCGAATGATTGCCAAAAGGCACTTTTCGGGAGGCCAGGTTTTATCGCGGAAATTTAACCTACGTACGCTCTAAGCTGTGATAGAAATGCCACGCCGCCTTACCCTATATTTACCTATCACAACCAGAGTTTCTGAGTTAATATGTCATGGTATCAAAACGGCCATTTTAGCGGATATAAGTGTATAGTTCTCTGGAAATAATAATTCTCCTTTAGTGTGACAGAAACCCACCATTACACTAGGCATGGGAGTGACGTCACGAGAATCGCCATGCCTCAGTCCGAATACCCGAATACATTGAAAATAAATCGGTGGAAATCAGTCCTAAATAAAATGCATCCATCCCTAATAACATAACAAAGGATAAGTTTGTACATTCAATATTACGTATGCAAAATATCAGAAGCCATATGATTGTAAAAGTGTCAACTTACTACCTGTATACATACCTCCCATCCTTCTTGGTCCCGTCACAGAAATAATGGATGGGCCACCACTAAGGGGAGATTACTCTGTTTCTTTATTTTTTTAGCGATTTTAATATGCGAATCTTAACTGAGTTGTCCTAGCTGTGTTAGTACTTTTGTTTTTTAAAAATTTGTGAAAAATCGGTGAACCAAAATAAGGGACTCTATAGTGGTAAAAATAATAACCAGAAATAATAATTGGAATTCTAAAACATCCCATTATGAGATAAATGACTGACTGGTAACTCACTCTTAGTAAACTCGTACCTTCCATAGTGGTGTGCGGACTTGTCACTGTAATACAACTATAGAGCTTGGTTTTCACGAAAGACAAAATCAGTAAGTTCCAGGATGTTTGTGGAATTTTATTTCCGCATTTAACTCACCAAAGCTTCAACAAATATTTTTTTACCAAAATACGGTTCGTCAATATACGGAGTCCAAATCCGTTGCTTGGGAAGCGTGCGTTTCATGAAAGTGGCAGACGACGATATAGGCATACAGCCCAAATGGACAGAGACAGACGTCCACAATCTCGTGTCAAACCTCTCTGCTCCAGGTAATAAACGTCAACTTTATCTGACTGTGGTAGATAAGCCGATATCGCACAATTGGCGTTCTTTTCGAGTACCAAACAATGTCTCTCACCGAGGGTCTACACTGTCACAATCAAATGTCGCCATGATAAGTTGGTATTAATTAATTCGGACATGTTTGCACTGTACGATATCTTGGTTCTTCGTGATATTTGGTGTATAAGAAGAAACAAATTTGATATTTAGTATATAAGTGGAACTATTTTTGGTTCTTCATGAAAGTAAATTTGATTGTACGCCGATAACCCCCTCTCTGGTGCCTCTTTTACTGGAAAAAAAAATTCACGGGTGATCTTTCCTTGACAGACGCCATTTGTATCCCACTTTTCAAATCTCATTGTTCATTGTGATAAGTACAACTGCAGGTTACAGACTTTATAAGTGTTACCAGTCTCACTGTTTGATCTCACAAGGAAGCTAAAGGTATACTCAATCGTTCTGTCGTCTTATTTCAATGAAGATCGCTTCAGAATAATTTTAATACGTTTTTTTTTCCATTCCGATTGCACTGTAAGTAGAACTGACTGACAGAACACACATGTAAATATTGCACATTCAAGTTTCGTTTTTGATAAGTTGTGGATGACTACATTAGATGCTATTCACCCTATTTATTTATGGACATGGTAAGTTCAGTTTACTACGTTATTTTCGTAATAATTCCTAATTTTAAACAAGCGTTCTGAGAACCCCAACATCTCGCCTTGCGGGGTCATCCGCCAAAGGTGCAGCAGTATTGAAAGCATACATGTAGAGCAAACAATAAGGTCTGGAATAAGTGATGCGGTACAGACAATAATGTCTGGAATAGATTATCTGGTACAGACAATAACATCAGTCCCATGTGGGATTACTGGCAAAAGTTAATCCCATGTAGGATGGATAGGTCAGTGCAGTCGGATTACTGGTACGGCATTCCAGTGTGAGATTACTGCTGGGTGGACCAGTCCCATGTTATTACTGATGGATAGTCCTCTGTGGGATTACTGCTGGATAGTCCAGTCCCAAGTGGGATTACTACCATCACCATCATGGTATGGATGGTAGTGATGGAATGGATGGTAGTGATGGTATGGATGGTAGTGATGGTATGGATGGTATTGATGGTAGTGATGGTATGGATGGTAGTGATGGTATGAATGGTAGTGATGGTAGGAATGGTATGGATGGTAGTGATGGTATGGATAGTAGTGATGGTATGGATAGTAGTGATGGTATGGATAGTAGTGATGGAATGGATGGTAGTGATGGTAGGAATGGTAGTGATGGTATGGATGGTAGTGATGGAATGGATGGTAGTGATGGTAGGAATGGTAGTGATGGTATGGATGGTAGTGATGGTATGGATAGTAGTGATGGTATGGATGGTAGTGATGGTATGGATGGTGGGAATGGTAGTGATGGTATGGATGGTAGTGATGGTATGGATGGTAGTGATGGTATGGATGGTAGTGATGGTATGGATAGTAGTGATGGTATGGATAGTAGTGATGGTAGAAATGGTAGTGATGGTATGGATGGTAGTGATGGAATGGATGGTAGTGATGGTAGGTATGGTAGTGATGGTATGGATGGTAGTGATGGTATGGATAGTAGTGATGGTAGGAATGGTATGGATAGTAGTGATGGTAGAAATGGTAGTGATGGTATGGATGGTAGTGATGGTATGGATGTGATGGTATGGATGGTAGTGATGGTATGGATGGTAGTGATGGTAGGAATGGTAGTTATGGTATGGATGGTAGTGATGGTATGGATAGTAGTAATGGTAGAAATGGTAGTGATGGTATGGATGGTAGCGATGGTATAGATGGTAGTGATGGTATGGATGGTAGTGATGGTATGGATAGTAGTGATGGTATGGATGGTAGTGATGGTATGGATGGTAGTGATGGTAGGAATGGTAGTTATGGTATGGATGGTAGTGATGGCATGGATGGTAGTGATAGCATGGATGGTAGTGATGGTAGTGATGGGATGGATGGTAGTGATGGTATGGATGGTAGTGATGATAGGAATGGTATGGATGATAGGAATGGTAGTGATGGTATGGATGGTAGTGATGGTATGGATGGTAGTGAAGGTAGGAATGGTATGGATGGTAGTGATGGTATGGATGGTAGTGATGGTATGGATGGTAGTGATGGTAGGAATGGTAGTTATGGTATGGATGGTAGTGATGGTATGGATGGTAGTGATGGTATGGATGGCATAGATGGTAGTGATGGTATGGATGGTAGTGATGGTATGGATGGTAGTGATGGTAGGAATGGTAGCGATGCTATGGATGGTATGGATGGTAGTGATGGTATGGATGGTAGTGATGGTATGGATGGTAGTGATGGTAGGAATGGTAGTTATGGTAGGAATGGTAGTGATGGTATGGATGGTAGTGATGGTAGTGATGGTATGGATGGTAGTGATGGTATGATGGTATGGATGGCATGGATGCAGATGGTAGGAATGGTATGGATGGTAGTGATGGCATGGATGGTAAAGTGATGGCATGGGATTTGCAGATGGTAGTGATGGTAGGGATGGTATGGATGGTAGTGATGGTATGGATGGTAGTCATGGTATGGATGGTAGTGATGGTATGGATGGTAGTGATGGTAGGAATGGTATGGATGGTATGGATGGTAGTGATGGTATGGATGGTAAGAATGGTATGAATGGTAGTGATGGTAGTGATGGTATGGATAGTAGTGATGGTATGGATGGTAGTGATGGTATGGATGGTAGGAATGGTATGAATGGTAGTGATGGTATGGATGGTAGGAATGGTATGGATGGTAGTGATGGTAGGAATGGTATGGATGGTAGTGATGGTATGGATGGTAGGAATGGTATGAATGGTAGTGATGGTATGGATGGTAGGAATGGTATGGATGGTAGGAATGGTATGGATGGCAGTGATGGCATGGATGGTAGTGATGGTATGGATGGTAGTGATGGTATGGATGGTAGTGATGGTAGGAATGGTAGTTATGGTATGGATGGTAGTGATGGTATGGATGGTAGTGATGGTATGGATGGTATTGATGGTAGTGATGGTATGGATGGTAGTGATGGTATGGATGGCAGTGATGGCATGGCTGGTAGTGATGGTAGGAATGGTAGTGATGGTATGGATGGTAGTGATGGTATGGATGGTAGTGATGGTAGGAATGGTATATGGTATGGATGGTAGTGATGGTATGGATGGTATGGATGGTAGTGATGGTAGGGATGGTATGGATGGTAGTGATGGTATGGATGGTAGTGATGGTAGGAATGGTAGTGATGGTATGGATGGTAGTGATGGTATGGATGGTATCACAGGTACATCTTTTAATCATAAGAAACATGTGTACCAAGTTTCATAATCATTCAATGGCAGCTGACAACTGCAGCAAACTGTGGTGTACAGATGTACATGTGCACTTCGGCTAAACGCAAAACTCAATCAGTTGCCATAATTTGGAGAAAAATTAATATTTCATCTCAAAAATAGCACAAATAAATCCTCCAATCATAAGAAACATTTGTACCAAGTTTCGTAATCATCCAATGAGAGCTGACAACTGCAGCAAACTTATCATGTACATGTATATGTATACATGTAGAGGCCTACATGTACAATTTACCTAAACAGAAAACTCTTCATTTGCCATAATTTGGAGAAAAATTAATATTTCTTGTCAAAAATAGCACAGGTACATCCTCTAATCATAAGAAACATGTGTACCAAGTTTCATAATCATCCAATGACAGCTGACAACTGGAGCAAAGTTACCATGTAGATGTATATGTATACATGTAGAGGCCTGTATGTACAATTTACCTAAACAGAAAACTCTTCATTTGCCATAATTTTGAGAAAAATTAATATTTCTTCTCAAAAATAGCACAGGTACATCCTCTTATCATAAGAAACATGTGTACCAAGTTTCATAATCATCCAATGACAGCTGACAACTGGAGCAAACTTACCATGGACATGTATATGTACAATTTACCTAAACAGAAAACTCTTCATTTACCATAATTTGGAGAAAAATTAATATTTCTTGTCAAAAATAGCACAGGTACATCCTCTAATCATAAGAAACATGTGTACCAAGTTTCATAATCATCCAATGACAGCTGACAACTGGAGCAAAGTTACCATGTAGATGTATATGTATACATGTAGAGGCCTACATGTACAATTTACCTAAACAGAAAACACTTCATTTGCCATAATTTTGAGAAAAATTAATATTTCTTCTCAAAAATAGCACAGGTACATCCTCTTATCATAAGAAACATGTATACCAAGTTTCATAATCATCCAATGACAGCTGACAACTGCAAAAAACTTTCCAAGTACAGATGTACATGTGCACTTCAGCTAAACGCAAAACTCATTCATAGGGATTTTAACATTAGAGTACCCCAGGGGTAGTACCCCCAGGTGGCATACCCACCCCCCATATTTTTTATATTTTTTTTATATTTTTTCTAATTTTTCTAGATTTTTTTTTAACTTGCTAAACCAAAAACCCATTCATTTCCAGGCAGGGGACACCGACACCGACACCGACACCGACACCGACGACGACATCCTCTTTACCCCTCTCACAATATCTCCCCTTTACTTCGTAAGGCGAGATAAAAACAGCAAACAATCAGACTACTGAATTTTAAATACGTTACTCAGGGTTCTTTATTGTGTACGCTCGTTACAAATTATACAAGCAGCCAGAGGATGCTAGGTCCCCCGTCGAAATGGCAGCGATGGTTTCAGGAGCGGTGTTGGTGTCCGGGATACAAGGGCTGCTGGCCATACATAATCATCAGAGGGGGGGCAAATGAACTGTTAAGAAGAAACAAGGAAACGTGTGAATAAATCGACTTCATAGTCAGTGGCTATTATTTTTTAAATGCAAATACAGATTGAACAACCAGAAATAGTGCTGTGTCGCCCGTGATGGTTTTTCTGTCAATATTGCCAAGCAGGCAGAGAATTGTATTGCAAAGTTGTGTGTTTCTGATTGTTAATCAGTTTATCCGTTTTATTCTCCTGGACAATGAAACGCGTCTGTTTATCATGTGATTTGTACGTATGACTATTCAAAATGGACATTGCCATGTACTGGTCATTGTTCTGACTACTGTTAAACACTCATTATTACATGCACCATTCCTCGAAATAGTAACCCCTCTAAAGCAGTAATAATATCAAAAATGGACATATTTGTAATAATCCACAAAACTATTATCACGCATGAACAACTATAACTACAACGGCCTTGACTTCTGACATTTTAGCTGAACATTGGAAGGCTTTGCAGTTCACCTTTAAAACCAGTATAGTATCATTACACACTGTGAACAGTGTACACCAGAAAGTGTATGTTAGTCCTAAGTGTACGGAATATAACTCTAGAGATGCTGGAGACACTGGTCGAACTTGGTGAATTTTGCCCGAAGGGTATTATCGTCCGTTTGTCCGTCCGTCTGTGGACATGATATCTCAAAAAGAGATTACAGCCAGGAATTGTAAATTTATACCATATATGCATCTGGTGAAGGGTCAAAAGCCTATTGAAAATGACCCACCTTAACACATTTTATAAAGGTCAAATTCTACCTGTTAAGTCTAAGATCTCCGAATTCATGTTCTATATGCAATTAAGTTAGAATAGACCAGAAAATTGTTGAAGACCTTGATCTATATTTCCAAGATCAAATTACTTGAATCGATTATGAGCTATATAGAAGAGTATAATTAGAGCTACGAATTGTCATGCTCTACCAGAACCTTGGTGCAATTTTTTTCTCATCAATTAAGACCTTGGCAAAGGCTGACCTGGCTCAACATTCTATGTATTTCTCAAATGAGTGAACTACAGTCAACCCTACTAGGGCACATTTTTGTTAACCTACATAATGTTTTCAACGTTGTGAAAATACATCTTATGCAATGCATGATTGTTGAGTGTAGACAATAACTAATAGCCGATGGGTATTTTAAAGTATGCAATATTTTTGCATGTGAATGTATAATATTTCCAACATGCAGGAAAATGTTACAGTGAATACAAATCGTGCAAACGACGATCAGCCTACACTACTTACATGTAACACTATCACGCACTGGTGTACATCGTTCACAGGGTGTGATCAGCCCCCACAATTAGAATTCCTGATGCAGCAAAAAGTCTAGTTGCATTGAGATATTCCCCATTTAACACAATGTTAAAAACTGCTGCGGCAAAGTTACTTTTGCTACGGCACTGGCCTCAGCATTGCTGATTGCTGTGGCTAATTGAGGGGACTGTGTGATCATGATTATAGTTCTTTCATTGTGTATGTATCTTAGGAATAGCAATGTCTTCAAAAGATTTGAAAATAATATGGGTGAAATAATATTGCTAAATGTAAGGTTAAGTTCAAGTCACTCACTGTGTGAACTGACACCAGAGTGAATAGCTAGATGTGATGTGTAAACGTTTAGGTGCTCTGGATAGGTAACTTCACAAGAGACTAGTATAAAAATGGCTCAGTTTCACATTACTGAGAACACGAAAAAGAATATGTCTGTTCACTGATTCCTGGCTTCAACTGATCATGCTACTGGATTATATAATTTCACTTTGCCATATCTATTAACCCAGAAGACTATTTTGAACTAGCGATAGCTGACATATTTTCATGTTATATTTACCAAATTATACATTATTCTGAAGATGAAAACACTTTCTTTGAGTACTTGGAAAATATAGTACATATGTATAAAATTATGTCAGTCATCACCAGTTCAAAATACTCTACTGGGTTAATAGATAGAACAAAGTAAGATTATACAGCAGAGCTGTATCAGCTGAAGTCATGGGTCAGTCAGCAAAAAGGCTCTTCTTTATTCTCTCAGTAATGTGCACTTCCTGGTGTACATGGTTCACAAGGTGTGATCATGAGAGGTATATATGTATCTTAGGAACAGGAAGTTCCTGAAATCTTTTGAAATTGTTATTATAAATATGGGTGAAATAATATCGCTAAATATCACGTCAAGTTCAAGCTAATGTGAGGTGTTGAATTCACTAACTGTCCCAACCAACAGCAGAGTGAATTACGTTCAAGTCCATGAGAAAGTCCAGTCCAGCAAAGACTCATAACATTGTTTCCAATGTTGCAATTTGCAGGGACACCAATGTGTTGAGAAAAATGTGACCCCAGCCATAGCATAGTCAGATTACATCCATGTAGGTTTCTTTGTATTTGGCAGGGCTGGAGAAGTTTAGCTGCTCTGGATTTAACAAGAAATAATTTAATAATTACAATGTAAACAAAAGACTGGTAGAAAAATGGCTCGGTTTCACATTATTGAAAGAACAAAGAAAAACCTCTCTGTTCACGGACTTCAACTGATCATGCTGCTGGGTTCTATAATTTCACTTTGACATATTGTCATGTAATATTTGCCGAATTATACATTATTCTAAGCATAATCAGTGTTGGTGAAATATAGTACATATGTATAAAATTGTGAGTTATCATGGTTCTCAGCAATTCAAAATGCTCTACCGGCTAAGTAGATAGTGCACAGTGCAGGAAGCCCAGTAGCTGATCATCATGAGTAATTGAGCAGACAGGATCTTCTTTGCCCTCCCAGTAGTGTGCATCCAAGTACCTGCTATACCTGTCCTTTTGGTTGATTAAGTGTCAAATTCTTTAAAGAATTAAAGTATTATTTGGAGATAACACACTATGGCAATATTCTTGGTGTCAAAAAAGGGTTATTCATTAATGTCATATGTATCAGGCCTTGCAATTTTATCGAGCTCATCAACCCAGGTCCCAAGATTTGTTAAACCAGTAAACAGTCAATATGGATACAGCTTTTAAATTGAAATAAGCTGTTAGGAATACATCCGCCCTGTTGTCAGTCATAAACAGACCTATCAATCAACCTTTTTCAGAATGCAAGATTAGTATAGCAAAGCTATATAGACGCCACTTGACCTACTTTCGTGGAGATCACGTGGAGGTCAATTGAGGTCAATGAGCGTCAATAAGCGTGATTTGCTGGGCGTTACCTGGGTATGGATGGTTGACCTATATCCGGGACCTTTGACCTCTGAGTGCACTCTATCCCGTGTTGCAATACCAAAGGTCAATGAGCGTCAGTATGTACTGACCTGTATCCTCTCACCACGCCCATCGTCGAGATGCATACTCATGTTTATACATGTTAGGGGATTCCTTCGCGGTGATGCGGTCTGGCGGTGATGCGGTCGTGGGGAGAAGCTTCCGCGGACAGAATATAGTCCCAAATACGCGGGTTTTCGTGAGAATCATCTGGAATGTTCGGTAATGTTCAGGGGCGAGAGGGGTCCCTATTGGACCGATTGGGTCAAGTGAGGTGTCAAAGTGAAGCGCTCGTCCAGGGCTAGCAATCCATGGGTGGGCGCATGTAAAATTAGGATTTGTCCCCGAAAATATAAAAAGCCGAACACGGACTTTACCCCTACAATAAGGGAAAACCCCTATCGACCATATCCAAAGGGGCTAATATCGATCCCCGGGCTTAACGGGTTCTGCTGAGAAAGATAGTGTGGGTGCATGTAAATTGAGGATTTATCCTCGAAAATATAAAAAACGGACTTTACCCCTACAATAGGGGAAAACCTGTATCAACCATATCCACAAGGGCTAATATCGGTCTCCGGCTTATCGGGATCTGTTGAGAGAGGTAGGGTGGGGGAGTGGGTGCATGTAAAATTAGGATTTGTCTCGAAAGTATCAAAAGCGGAACACGGATTTACCCCTACAATAGGAAAAAAAACCCTATCAACCATGTCCAAAAGGGCTAATATCGGTCTCCGGCTTAACGGGATCTGCTGAGAGAGGTAGCCTGGGGGAGTGGGTGCATGTAAATTGAGGATTTGTTCCCCAAAATATAAAAAGCAGAACACGGACTTTACCCATAAAATAAGGGAAAACCCCTATCAACCATGTCCAAAAGGGCTAATATCGGTCTCCGGGCTTAACGGGGCCTGCCTATCAAGTCATGGGTGGGTGCATGTAAACGTTTCTCCAGAAAAAATATAAAATGCGGAACACGGAATTTACAACTAAAATAGAGGAAAACCCCTATCAACTATGTCCAAAAGGGCTAATATTGGTCTCCGGCTTATCGGGGTGAGAGAGGTAGGTGGGGGAGTGGGTGCATGTAAATTGAGGATTTGTCCCGAAAACATAAAAAGCGGAAGACGGACTTTACGCCTAAAATCCTTTGACAGCCAATCAGAAGCGACTATTTTGACCTCGGCTGGAAGGCAAGGTCACATGACTTTTGACCTCGAATTCCTCCGCGGTGATGCGGTCTGGAGGTGATGCGGTCGCGGGGAAGCCTCCGCGGTTTAGAAGTCCCGAAGACGTGAACTTGGACCCCGGGGTCGATCCACCATAATATGCGTGGATGATTTGTACCGACCTTCAACATCCGGGGCCTTTCCAACATCCAGGTACCATGGTTTTACATCCGGGTCCTCTTCAACATCCGGGTTGTTACATCCGCGGACCGTGGAGCATGCGATGAGTGAGTGAGTGAGTGAGCGAGCGAGCGAGTGAGGCGTGCCCAACGCCCGTCTTCACGCATGGACGCACTGGCAATGGTGATTGAGTGAGGCATGCCCAACTCCCGTGAGGCGTGCCCAACGTCCGTCTTAACGCATGGACGCACAAACGCTGGTGACTGAGTGAGGCATGCTCAACGCCCGTGAGGCTTGCCCAACTCCCGTCTTAACGCATGCCGTCAACGCTTAGCTTAACGCTTCAACGCCCTGGCCAACCAGCTCAGAAGCTCTGATTTCATGGAACTGCCACCAACACATCGAAATGCAGTGACGCCCGTCGTTACGCCTTAACGCCCCCGTCAACGCCCGTCGTTACGCCTTAACGCGCGTCTCAACGCCCATCAACGCCCGTCTTTACGCCTTAACGCTCGTCTCAATGCCATAACGCTCTATCTTTACGCCTTAACGTCCGGCTCAGCGCCTTAACGAGCGATAAAGGGGATTTGGAAGACGATTAACCTTAGAACTCTGAGTCAACGTCCGGTCACGTGACCGGAAGCGACCTATGACCACGTGACCGGAAGTGACCTTTGACCCTTGCGCTGTTCGGAAGTCACGTCATCGTTGGACGCCCGTCAACGCTTAGGTTAACGCTTCAACGCCCTGGTGAACTAGCTCAGCTCTGATTTTCATGGAATTGCCACCAATACATCGAAGTGCAGTGACGTCCGTCAACGCTCGTCAAGGCCCGTCAATACGCCTTAACGCCCGTCTCAACGCCAGTCAACGCCCGTCGTTACGCCTTAACGCCCGTCTCAACGCCCGTCAACGCCCGTCGTTACACCTTCACGCCCGTGTCCACGCCCGTCAACGCCCGTCGTTACGCATTAACGCCCGTCTCAATGCCCGTCAACGTCCGCGTTACGCCTTAACGCCCGTCTCAACGCCAGTCAACGTCCGTCGTTACGACTTAACGCCTGTCAACGCCCGACGTTACGCCTTTACGCCCGTCTCAACGCCCGTCGTTACGCCTTAACGCCCATCAAAGCCCGTCGTTACGCCTTAACGCTCGTCTTAACGCCCGTTGTTACGCCTTAACGCCCTTCTCAACGCCCGTCAACGTCCGTCGTTACGCTTTAACGCCCGTCTCAACAGCCGTCGTTACGCCTTAACGTCCTTCTCAGCGCCCGTCTTTACGCCTTAACGCCCGTCTCAACGCCCGTCAACGCCCGTCGTTACGCCTTAACGCCCGTCTCAGTGCCTTAACGTCCTGTCTTTACGTAAAGATAGGACGTTAAGGCATTGAGACGGGCGTAACGACGGGCCTTGACTGGCGTTGAGACGGACGTTAAGGCGTAACGACGGGCGTTGACGGGCGTTAAAACGGACTTTAAGGCGAAAAGACGGGCGTTGAGACGGGCGTTAAGGCATAACGACGGGTGTTAACGTGCGATGAGACGGGCGTTGACGAGCATCATTGGATTTCGATGTATTGGTGGCAATTCCATGAAAATCAGAGCTTCTGAGATAGTTGACCAGGGCGTTGAAGCGTTAAGCTAAGCGTTGACAGGCGTCCAACGATGACGTCACTTCCGAGCAGCGCAGGAGTCAAAGGTCATTTCCGGTCACGTGGTCAAAGATCACTTCCGGTCAGGTACCGGTCACGTGACCGGAAGTGCACTCAGAGTTCAACGGTTAATCGTCCTCCAAATCCCCTTTATCGCTCGTTAAGACGCCGAGACGGGCGTTAAGGCATAAATATAGGGCGTTAAGGCATTGAGACGGGCGTTAAGGCGTAAAGACGGGCGTTAGGGCGTAACCACGGGCGTTAACGGGCGTTGACGGGCGTTGAGACTGGCGTTAAGGCGTCACGACGGGCGTTGACGGGCGTCACTGCATTTCGATGTATTGGTGGCATTTCCATGAAAATCAGAGCTTCTGAGCTAGTTCACCAGGGCGATGAAGCGTTACGCTAAGCGTTGACGGCATGCGTTAAGACGAGCGATGGGCACGCCTCACGGGCGTTGGGCATGCCTCACTCACTCACTCACCATCGTTAGTGCGTCCATGCGTTAAGACGGGCGTTGGGCACGCCTCACTCACTCACTCACTCACTCATCGCATGCTCCACGGTCCCCGGATGTAACAACCCGGATGTTGAAGAGGACACGGATGTAAAACCAGGGTACCTGGAGGTTGAACATTACAACGCATATAAGAGAAGTGGGAAGCGGTGCCGACATACTGACAGAGCCACATGACTTCACAGTATAGTCTTCTGGTTAACCTATTCTACAGAACATAAGAAGAATCTAACGATTCGTGATATGCGTTGTATCTCAGGTACGCTTTTATTGTACCTGTTCATGTGGCAACATGGATGACATGACCGCACGGCCCCTAGCACCGGCATCAGCGGCATTAGATACAAATCTACAGAGGTATCATGGAAATGCTCTCAAAACTCGTATATTGGTAATTGGTGAGCTGTTTCACTGTGACAACTCGTAGACTGGGGATTGGTGAGCTGTATCGTCGTCAGATGAAAATGACGGCATTTAACACAAAAGACTAGTCTGTAAGGCACGATGTCGACCCAGCATCAACTTCCCACAATGCCAACATATATCAAAGACCAAAAGGTCTGTACAGGGGTCTGTACAAATCATCCACGCATAGAATGGTGGATCGACCCAGGGGTCCAAGGTCACGTCTTTGAGACTACTAAACCGCGGAGGCTTTTTCCCCGCGACCGCATCACCGCCAGACCGCATCACCGCGGAGGAATTGGAGGTCAAATGTCATGTGACCTTGTCTTCCAGCCGAGGTCAAAATACTCGCTTCTGATTGGCTGTCAAAGGATTTTAGGGATAAAATCCGTGTTCCGCTTATTATATTTTCGGAACAAATCCTCAATTTACATGCACCCACTACCCCGCCCTACCTCTCTCACCCCGATAAGCCGTACACCGATATTAGCCCTTTTGGACATAGTTGATAGAGGTTTCCCCTATTTTAGGGGTAAAGTCCGTGTTCCGCTTTTTATAGTTGTACCCACCCATGACTTGATAGGCAGGCCCCGATAAGCCCGGAGACCGATATTAGCCCTATTGGACAGGGTTGATAGGGGTTTTCCCCTATTTTAGGAGTAAAGTCCGTGTTCCGCTTTTTATATTTTCGTGAACAAATCCTAATTTTACGTGTACCCACTCCCCCACCCTACCTCTCTCGGCAGACCCCGATAAGCCGGAGACCGATATTAGCCCTTTTGGATATGGTTGATAGGGGTTTTCCCCTACTGTATGAGTAAATTATAAGGGAAGTGAGAAGAGGTGCCGACATACTGACAGAGTCACATAACTTCACAGTATAGTCTTCCGGTTAACCTATTCTAAAGCACATACCAAGAATCTAACGATTCGTGATCTGCGTTGTATCTCAGGTACGCTTTTATTGTACCTGTTCATGTGGCAATTTGGATGGTATGACCACACGGCCCCTAGCGGCATAAGCGGTATTGGATACAATTCTAAATTGCTATTATATAAATGCTCTGAGAACTCGTGTATTGATAATTGGTGAGCTGTTTCGCTGGAACAACTCGTACACTGGGGATTGGTGAGCTGTATTGTAGTCAGATAAAAATGACGGCATTTAACACAAACGACTAGTCTGTAAGGTCCGATATCGACCCAGCATCAACTTTCCACAAATTGCAATATATATCACAGACCAAAAGTCCGTGTTCCGCTTTTTATATTTTCGGGGACAAATTCTCAACTTGCATGCATCCACCCTACCTCTCTCAGCAGACCCCGTTAATCCCGGGGACCGATATTAGCCCTTTTGGATATGGTCGATAGGGGTTTTCCCCTATTGTAGAGGTAAAGTCCGTGTTCCGCTTTTTATATTTTCGGGGACAAATCCTAATTTTACATGCACCCACCCATGACTCGATAGCCCTGGAGGAGCGCTTCACTTTGACACCTCACTCGACCCAATCGGTCCACTAGGAACCCCTCTCGCCCCTGAAGATTGCCGAACATTCCAGATGATTCTCACGAAAACCCGCGTATTTGGGACTACTTTCTGTCCGCGGAAGTTTCTCCCCACGACCGCATCACCGCCAGGCCGCATCTCAGCGAAAGAATCCCCTAATATTTCTGAACATGATCATGCATCCCAATGATGGACGGGATGAGAGGATACAGGTCAGTACATATTGACGTTCATTGACCTTTGGTGTTGCATCATGGGATAGAGTGCACTCAGAAGTAAAAGGTCCCGGATATAGGTCAACCATTCATACCCAGGTCACGCCCAGCAAATAACGCTTATTGACGCTCATTGGCCTCAACTGACCTCTGATCACGTGACCTCCACGTGATCTCCACGAAAGTAGGTCAAGTGGCGTCTATATAGCTTTTCTATACTACTTGCACCCACCCATGATGGTACATGTACAGTCCTAACGATTCGGAAAACGGTCTCGGCAAAAATTGCTGCAGCTAATAATATAAACCAGTCGTATCGGTATTCAGTTGAATTAGCCATGTATACACTTTCGAAAACCCACATAAATGTTTGTTCCTGATAATTCCTCTTTAGCTCAAACTCTGCTTCAGCATCATGAGAGCAACATTTAGTTTACCGAAATTGTTTCAATGGCGATTTGACACATGTGGAAAGAAATATCACAAGAGAAGGGAAGGGAGGGAATTTGGCTTAATGTCACACTCAAGTTTGTTTCACTCATATGGTGACAGTCAGTTTGGTTGGTGGAGGAAGCCGGAGTACCCGGAGAGAACCACCGCCCTTCCGCAAGTAACGGACAAACTTTCACACATGGACCAGCTGGGCTCGAACCCGTGCCGGTTCAGCGGTGTGAGGCTAGCGGTCACCAGCGAAGCGACTTAGACCACTTGGCCACCGAGGAGCCCTGTCACAAGAGAAAATTGCTCATATCGTTGTGTGTTGAATGTGCTTAAGCTAGAAATTGGGGTCACTGGCCGGACTGGAATCCAACACCAGGAATCGCAGGAACAGCAGAATTCAACAACCAGATGCATGATATCGGTCCTATATGGACACGAAGAAGGGAGAAATGCAACTGGATGATTATCAAACCTAATACACATATGTCTTATGATTAAAGGATGTATCTGTGCCATTTATTTTTGAGCAATCATCATTGATCATTGACGCAGTGGCGCCACCTGACATTTGAACTGACATCCATGAAGTGGAACGGACACGAAGAAGTGAAACTCAGAGACGCCATTTTCAGGGAGATGTTGCTGAAATGCAGTAGCAACCGGCGTCTTGTCGCAAGGAATTCGTATGCCGAAGTTCGGGAGAATCCGATAAAGCGTTTGACGTTATCGCTTGCGAAAAATTTAAACGGACGTCTACGGACATTCATGGACACAAAGTAGCAAGACCCATCTTGACCCAGAGGCACCACCTTCAAGCAGTTGTTGCTGAAATGTAATATCAACTGGCGTCTTGTCTCGAGGAATGCGTATGCTGAATTTCGGGAGAATCCAAAAGAGCGTTTTGAAGTTATCGCTTATAAAGAATTTGAACCGACATCCACGGAAAAGAACGGACATGAAGAAGCGAGACCCAGTGGCGACACCTTCAGGCAAATGTTGCTGAAATGCAATAGCAGCGGGTGTCTTGTCGCAAGGAATTCGTATGCCGAATTTCGGGAGAATCCGACAAAGCGTTTGACGTTATCGCTTGCGAAAATTTAAACGGACGTCCACGGACATCCACGGACAAAAAGAAGCTAGACCCATCTTGACCCAGTGGTGCCACCTTCAAGCAGATGTTGCTGAAATGCAATACCAACTGGCGTCTTACCTCAAGGAATGCGTATGCCGAATTTCGGAAGAATCCAACAAAGAGCTTGGAAGTTATCGCTTGCGGAAAATTCAAACAGACATTCACGGACATACACGGACATACACGGACACAAAGATGCACGAACCATATTAAAGTCCCCGGCCGCTTGCGGCGGGGGACAAAAATCCTAATGTGTGTACCGTGTGAAGTCTAACATAATCAACTTTTCGCGGGGGAACTATGCAACACGAGTGGTTGTTGTTGTTCTTGCTGTAATTTATCGGAAAATTATTACGAATTTTTATTTGAGATTTTTTGCTATGTTTTGTAATCCCTTGTGTTGCTGATGAATAAGTTAATGTGATTTACTTCGAGAATAATCGATAAGTTTAGATGATCATTTTTCCTAGATTTCTATCTATCATCTTTTTTATTTCTTGTCAGTCGAGGAAGCATGCCCTCTTTGAATAAATTATTTGGAGGCTGCACGTAGACATACACAATTCTGTCCTGTTCTCTCTATTTCAATTGAGATTTTTGTTGTCACAATCAAATATATCTTGAGTTATGAAATCATGGGAGTTGAATATCTTGGACGTGACAATCTTGGAGATGACAATCTCGGAGTTGATTATCTTGCTTTAACTTACCTACCAGCGTTAAAATCTTGAAATTTGGCATTTGGCATTTGAATTTGTGATCACATACTCTTCAAAACTATTGGCAAACATTTAATAACATGTCAGATTCTACAAACAAAGTTGGCCAGACTCCTGCTGCCAGTGATCTATGCATTTTTACATATTACATTATAAATGTTACAGCCAATTCGCCTTTTGCACATTATACTGGAAGAACAAAGCAGAGCTTATGTCTGCAGTGACCGGTGTCTTCATCTGATCAGCTACTGAGTCGTATAATTTCACTTTGCCGTATGTGTTAACCCAGGATAATATTTTGAACAGCTGGCATGTTATATTTAGCAATTTTATACATTATTCTAGGCACAATGAGACTTCCTTTGAATACTGCGAAATTTAGTTCAAGTGTATATAATCATGTTAGTTATTACCAGTTCGAATATTCTAATAAGTTAAAAGATAGGGCAAAGTGAAATTTTACAGTAGCTGATCAGCTGAAGTCTCGGTTCACTGCACAATGAGGTGCGGATGTCAGGTTTTATAGTAATGTACAAGAGATGAGAGCTAGGTGTTCATACTTTGCAAGTTTATAGATCAACGGAAGCCCGTTCTCCCATTGTCAGAGTTTGTAGCCGCCTTAGCCCCGGTGCAACACCCTCCGACTGTACTGTGCAAGAAACTGTGCGCACATGCGTATTCGGTCGACGATCGACGCCGGAAGCATGTATCTGCATACGCGAGAGATCAGTATATCTTGCAAAGGAATTAACCAGTTTTATGCTAAATTATCACAGAATGAAACATGGGAAAACGCCCTGTTTAGCTGTGATATGCTGAATGCACTCCGCTCCATTTAGAAGCCATGAGAGCAGAAGTTACGCGCCGCACTTTAAACCCCAGTGCAGTCAGAGGGTTAATCTGACTGCAGGAGGTATACAATCTGATAGCAGGAGATATACAATCTGATACCATGAGAATGCGGAATCCGGACATCAGTACTATCAGTACTTTCGTTTAAGCTTATAACGGTATAGACTCCAAATTTGAGGAACAGTCGAAGGTACTACCTCGTCGCTACTAAATCCTTACCACGACGTGGAAAGAAAATTGTGTTGGTCATGTTGATAAGTGAGTAAAATTCTACGTAGATCTGGCTAAACCTTCCCGAGACAAGAACCTTAAGAGAGAAAGAGAATTGTCCATCCTTATTAACACAGAATATTATTACCCCACAAGCAAATTTGTATTCAATATCGGAATTGTGATTAGATCATTAGTTAAAAGGTCGGGTCGTATAAACCCATATACCCCGAGGGATGTCTTGCTTCCCCAGGTATATGAAAAAAAAACAACTCACGTGCGATTAGAAACGACACTCTCGCATCGAAAGTTCAGCCGGCAACAGTTCAGTTCTCAATATTTATGGAATAACTTTCGCTCACTCATCAAAATTTAATGGAATAAAGTCATACTGCATTATTTTCACTGAAGTGTCAGACACATAACTCACCAAAAGAGATTTGTTCCAAAAATAAAAGTCAATCTCCGAACGAAAGCAGATCGAAATGGAATTGTGTTGTGGCGCGCCTTTCTCACAGTGCAGTAGCAAAATGCGGACAGTTTCGTAACCGAAATGGCCCGTTGGATTTGTCCGTTGTGCCGCACCGTTAGTTATAAATGATGGAACTTTTCAGTATTTTTACTATAAGATAAAAAGGCTTGAGGGGTAAGAAATTCGTTATTCAGGTTTTCCACCTGGTGAATGAAAAGTTACGACCCTCCCGGAAACTTCGCCTGACGCCTCAGGGATGGTCGTGACTTTCAATACACCCGGGGGAAAACCTGAATAACTAATAATGCCTCACAGGATATTGATACGAGTGATTCAACTAACAATATTCATGTAAAAGGTTCATCCATTTCACCCATATTCCAAACTCAACAAGCTGCAGAACGGGCTAAGTAGTAGGGGAAGAGCATATTGCCTCTCTGGCGCTTCACTGCGCATGCGCAGAAAAAACGGAAGTGCGCAGGTCTGGGTGCGCAGGTCACTGCGCAGGTCAAGTGGTTGCCATGGCGACGTCATTTCCGCTTTCTATTGGGCATGTATTCCTCCGCGGTGATGCGGTCTGGCCGTGATGCGGTCGTAGGAAGAAGCTTCCGCTGAGAGAAAGTAGTCACGATACTTCAAATACGCGGGTTTTCGTGAGAATCATCTGGAATGTTCGGCAATCTCCGGGAATCTCCGGTCATCTCCGGCAAAGTCCGGTCATCTCCGGCAATGTCCGGCCCTCTATATATTGTCCGGACAATATATAGCCTTTATCTACCCTTCCGAAGCATCAATGGACTGCACAGGGACCCCGACAATATTGCCATCTATTTGCCCATGTTAAATGGCCAGTGGGGATCACTCGGCGTCTCCATACAGGTTTCTCCAGAACCGTATTGGCACGAAAAATATACCTGAATCCATGGGAAGGACGACTTATAGTAATAAGCATAACCTATAAGTGTTGTACCATGTTATTATGACCACAGGGTCGAGCGTTTATTGTCCAGTATCTCGGCAAAAAATAAACAAACAAAATGACGGCTCCGCTTGTTGTAGAGATGCCCTTTCGACATCACGGCATCGATCGTGCTGCCCTCTAGAGACAAGGAAGACAACTCTGACTGGGCGAGCCCTCTGTGGCGCAAATTCTCGGTGATCTCCCCTGATTCGCACATTTGCATCTATACGGGAAATGCCTGTATGGGGTATAGGGGTGGTCATTTTTGTGGGGTCTTTTCGCTTCGAGCTGTAGAACACGCTGGGAAGGGTCTCGGATATAAGCAGTGAAATTTTTCGAAACTTTCAAGGAGGCGCATGCGTAGTGGGTAAATAGCGCTGGGTGGACATTTTGGGGGCGAGAGGGGCTCCTAGTAGACCGATTGGGTCGAGTGAGGTGTCAAAGTGAAGCGCCCCTCCAGGGCGATCAAGTCATGGGTGGGTGCATGTAACATTAGGCTTTGTCCAGAAAATATAAAAAGCGGAACACGGACTTTATCCCTAAAATAGGGGAAAACTCCTATCAACCATGTCCAAAAGGGTTAATATCGGTCCCCGGCTTATCGGGGCAAGCCGACAGAGGTAGGTTAGGGGAGTGGGTGTATGTGAATTGAGGATTTGTCCCGAAAATATAAAAAGCGGAACACGGACTTTACCATTAAAATATGGGAAAACTCCTATCAACCAGGTCTAGAGGGGCTAATATCGGTCCTCGGCTTATCGGGGCCTGCCGGCAAAGGTAGCGTGGGGGAGTGGGTGTATGTAAATTGAGGGTTTGTCCCGAAAATATAAAAAGCGGAACACGGACTTTACCTCTAAAATAGGGGAAACCCTCTATCAACCATGTCTAAAAGGGCTAACATCGGTCTCCGGCTTATCGGGGCCTGCCGACAGAGACAGGGTGGGGGGAGTGGGTTTATGTAAATTGAGGATTTGGCCCGAAAATATAAAATGCGAAACACGGACTTTACCCCTAAAATAGGGCCTGATTCGCACATTTGCATCTATACGGGAAAATGCCTGTGTGGGGTATAGGGGTGGTCATTTTTTTTTCTTTTGTGGATCTTACTATGGGTTGTGGAGTCTTGTTTTCTTCGTTTCACCACGTAAAACACGATGGGAAGGGTCTCGGAGCTAAGCGGTGAAATTTTTAGAAAAGTTCATGGAGGTCTGCATAGGCCCATAGGCCTACTGGATCAGTGGATAGGTCCATACTGGGCAATTCACACATGTTCATTGCGATATGGGTTTTGGGATCTTGTTTTTCACGACTCACCACGCAGAACACGATGGGCGGGGTCCCGAAGCTAAGAGGTGAAACTTTTTGAAAAAGTCACTGTGCGCATGCGTAGTGGGTAAATAGCGCTGGGTGGACCTTTTGGGCTCTTAAGTGAGCCCCTAGTGGTCCGATGGTGTCGTATGGACTAATGTATCTTACGTTTTTATTATTCTGCGCATGTGCAGTCTGGCCGTAGTATAGAAAGCAGGCATTTTGGGGTGGGTGGGGGTGTGTTTGGGGTAGAGATGGACCACTATTGGTTCAAATGGGTCGCGGGAGGTGTCAAAGTGAAGCTTTTGTGGGGTAGAGTCAGAACGGCGTGTTTTTATTGCATCGCGTCAATCTGCGCATGGGTGTAATAGGTGTAATAGGTAAAGTGGTCATTTTGGGGGCGCGTGGGTGTGTGTTTCGGGTAGAGAGGGACCACTATTGGTCCGAATGTGTCGTGGGAGGTGTCATTTTGTAGCTCTCGGGGTGTAGACCCTGATTTGAGTGATGTGCTCAGCATCTGTAACGTCATCGGTGACGTCATCAAAACGAGTAGTAGCGAAAGTACATGTACATGTACTTTGTGCATATCCATGTACATACACTCTGCGCATGTCCATGTATTCTTTACATATTCCTGTACATGTACTATGTGCCTATACATATACTATGTGCCTGTATATGTAATCTGTCCATGCACATATACTCTGCCAATGTACATGTTCCTTGTCCATACACATGTACTCGCTGCATGTCCATGTACATGTACTCTGTGCATGCCCTTGTATTCAGTGCATTTCCATGTACATGTAATCTGTCAATGTACATGTTCCTTGTCCATATAAATGTACTCTACGTACATGTACTCTGTGCATGTCCATGTACATGTACTCTGCGCATGTTCGTGCGCATGTACACTGTCCATGTCCAGGTAATCTATCCAAATGTACCCTGTCCATGTACATGTACTTTGAGCAAGTCCATGTAAAAAACTTCTGCGTATGCTCATGTACATGCACCCTGCGCAAGTTCATGTACTCTGTGCATGTCCATGTACATGCACTCTGCACATGTACATGTTTTCTGTGCATATCCATGCACAAGTACTATGTGCCTGTACATGTACTATTTGCCTGTACATGTAATCTGTTCATCTACATGTACTCTGTCAATGTGCATGTTCCTTTTCCATGTAAATGTACTCGGTGCATGTCATTCTACATGTACTCTGTTCACGTCCATGTATACATACTCTGTTCAAGTCCATGTACATACTCTCTGTCCATGTCGCTATATAGCTGAAATATTGCGGAATGCGACGTTAAAACTTAATTCCCTCTCTCTCAATGAACAAGCACTCTGTACAATTTCCATGTACCGGTAATATATCCATATACATGTTCATTGTCCATGTTCATATACTCTGTGCATGTTCATGTACATGTAATCTGCGCATGTCCATGTATTCTGTGCATATCCATGTACATATACTGTGTGCCAGGACATGTACTATATTCCTGTACAGGTAATCCGTCAATGTACATGTTCCTTGCCCATGTAAATGTAATGTGTGCTTGTCCATGTACATGTACTCGGTTCATGTCCATGCATACATGCTCTGTTCATGTCCCTGTACATACACGCTTGCCATATCGCTATATGACTGAAATATTGCTGAATGCGACGTTAACCCTGTCTGTCCGTGCATATCCATGCACATTGCGCAAGTCCATCAACATGTAACCTGTCCATGTGCATGCTCTCTACACATGTCAATGTACATCTTCTCTTTTCATGTTCATATACATGTACTGTGCATCCATGTCCACGTACTTGAGCCTTGCGCATGTTCATATTCATGTACTCTGTTCATGTACATCTACTATGCGCGTGTTCAGGCACATATACGTTGTCCATGTACAGGTAACCTATCCATATACATGTTTCTTGTCCATGTACGTGTTCATGTACTCTGTGTATGTACATGGGGGAGATAACTCCGGGCTACCACGTGACCGGAAATGACCGTTAACCATTGACATGATGTAAAGGCTAAATTGACTCTTTTGACCATTGCCAGGCTAAATTGGTTCGTATTGACCTACTTCCGACAGGGGCGCCACCTGTGTTGTGACGTCACTTCCGGTCTCGGTCACGTGACCGGAAGTGACTTTTGACCCCTGTGCATGCGATACCGGTTGTTAACAATTGAGCGCAGGGGCCAAAGGTCATTTCCGGTCACGTGACCGGAACCGGAATTGACGTCACAAGACAGGTGGTGCCCCCTGTCGGAAGTACGTCAATAAGAACCAATTTAGCCTGTCAATTGTCAATTAAGAGTCAATTAAGCCTTTACGTCGTGTCAATGGTTAAAGATCATTTCCGGCCACGTGACAGCCCGGAGTTATCTTCCCCATATACATACACAGAGTACATGAACATGAACATGGACAAGGAACATGTATATGGATAGGTTAACTGTACATGGACAACGTAGATGTGCCTGAACATGCGCATAGTACATATACATGGACATGAACAGAGTACATGAATATGAACATTGACATCTGTAGAGAGCATGCACATGGTCACGTTACATGTTGATGGACATGCGCAATGTACATGGATATGCACAGATTACGTGTACATGTACAAGAAACATGTACATGGACAGAGTGCATGTTCTTTGAGAGAGAGAGAATTAAGGCTTAACGTCGCATTCAGCAATATTTCAGCCATATAGCGACATGGACAGCGTGTATGTAAAGGGACATGAACAGAGTATGTATGCATGGACATGAACAGAGTGCATGTACATGGACAAGCACACAGTACATTTAAATGGGCAAGGACAATGTACATTGACAGATTACCTGTACAGGCATATAGTACATCTTCAGCCAAACAGTATATGTACATGGATATGCACAGAATACATGGACATGCGCAGATTAAATGTACATGAACATGCGCAGAGTATATGAACATGGACAAGAAACAAGTATATGGATAAATTACCTGTACATGGACATTGTACAGAGTGCATGTTCATTGTCAGAGAGAGAGAATTAAGGTTTAACGTCGCATTCCGCAATATTTCAGCTATGTAGCAACATGGACAGAGAGTAAGTACATGGACTTGAACAGAGTATGTATGCATGGACGTGAACAGAGTACATGTAGAATGACATGCACCGAGTACATTTACATGGACAAGTAACATGTACATTGACAGAGTACATGTACATGAACCGATTACATGTACAGGCAGATAGTACATGTACAGGCACATAGTACATGTGCATGAATATGCACAGAGTACATCAACTTGCGCAGAGTGCATGTACATGAGCATACGGAGAAGTTTTGTACATGGACTTGCTCAAAGTACATGTACATGGACAGGGTACATATGGATAGATTACCTGTACATGGACAGGGTACATGCGCACGAACATGCGCAGAGTACATGTACATGGACATGCACAGAGTACATGAATATGAACATGCAAAAATACATGTACGTAGACTTTGGCGCAGAGTACATGTACATGGACATGCACAGAATATATGTACATCGACATGTGTAGAGAACATGCACATGGACAGGGTACATGTTGACGGACATGTGCAATGTACATGTACATGGACAGGCTACATGCACAAGAAACTTATACATGGACAGAGTGCATGTACATGGAGAGAGCGAATTAAGGTTTAACGTCGCATTCCGCAATATGTCAGTTATATAGCGACATTGACATAGTATATGTACATGAACAGATTACATGTACAGGCACATAGTACATGTACAGGGATATGTAAAGAATACATGGTCATGCGCAGAGTATACATACATGGACATGCACAAAGTACATGTACATGTACTTTCGCTAATACTCGTACAGATGACGTGACCGATGACGTCACAGATGCTGTGGACATCCCTCAAATCGGGGTCTACACCCCGAGTGCTACAAAATGACACCTCCCACGACACATTCGGACCAATAGTGGTCCATCTCTATCCAAAACACACCCCCGCGCACCCTTAAAATGACCACTTTACTTACTACACCCAACTGCGCATGCGCAGATTGACGCCATTCTGACTCTACCTCACAAAAGCTTTACTTTGACACCTCCCACGACCCATTTAGGCCAATAGTGGTCCATCTCTACACCAAGCACACCCCCACGCACACCCAAAAGCTCACCTAGACCCCAAAACGTCCATCCCGCGCTATTTACCCACTACGCCTGCGCACAGTGACATTATCAAGAAAATTCACCACTTAGCTTCGGGACCGCGCCCATCGTGTTCTACGTGGTGGGACTTGGAAAGCAAGATCCCACAACCCATATCGCAATGAACATGTGTGAATTGCCCAGTATGGACCTATCCACTGAGCCAGTAGGACTATGGGCCTATCCAGACCTCCGTGAACATTTCGAAAAAATTCACCGTTTATCTCCGAGACCCTTCCCATCGTGTTTTACGTGGTGAGGCGAAGAAAACAAGACCCCACAACCCATAGTAAAATCCACCAACAAAACACGACCACCCCTACACCCCATACAGGCATTTCCCCGTATAGATTCAAATGTGTGAATCAGGCCCTATTTTAGGGGTAAAGTCCGTGTTCCGCATTTTATATTTTCGGGACAAATCCTCAATTTACGTACGCCCACTCCCCCACCCTGCCTCTGTCGGCAGGCCCCAATAAGCCGGAGACCGATATTAGCCCATTTGGACATGGTGGATAGGGGTTTTCTCCTATTATAGGGTGCAGTCCACAGTAGACCCGTCGTTGCTGGAAATAGACCCTTGGTATGGCCCTTCCGTCTTTCTGAGATGCCAAACCATCCAGAAAACCCATATAAAAGTATATATTTTCTTCATGGGAATGCTCATACCATTAATTTAGCATACAAGACAGTTATGCAAATTCAACCCGGGATAAATTTTCTTCCCTCGGAACGTACTCCATATTTTCTGAGAAATCTATTAAAATGACCCAAAATACGCCATATTTCGTTCATTTCCTGGAAAAATCTTGACAATCGATTTCAATAAGATTTCGTCTCAGTTTTCCCCGTCTCCAGGCGAGACAAAAAAGCTATTCAAAATATGGGGTCGACCATGCCGTTTTTTGTCACATATTCCATATGTAACATAACCCTATTTTTAAACACCTGAAAAACGTACGAAACTCAGGCTGACGAAGGTTGACTTCGCGGCCCGACTCGCCATATAGCTCAACCGAGCCACCCATCCGCATATGTCATTTTGAAGGAATGGTAGTACCCAGAAGCTTGGTACTATAAATACTGGTTACCAAAAAGGGAAGGATAATTATCATGTGGTCAGACCCGGACGCTCTGCTGTATTAAAATTTTTGAGGGGGACCAATAATCCGAAACTATGGACTACTCCCTATATGACTAAGGTGTATTTTATGGAAAAAGTGTTGCTAGCGCATAATAGTCTGCGAGAGAAATCGAGTACACTAGTATATCACACTTGCCATATAAGGGCTTTTTCGTTGGATATCCGTTCCTCCCCTTTCCCCCTACCCCATCTTTGTTTTGGTGTGTTTTACCATCTGAAGTACACATTTCGAGATAAAACGTCAAATATTATCGTAATAGCCATGACGATGGGTTCGCAGCAATTGTTCGAATTATAATCTGACTTTCTAGCTTCTAAACCATACCAGATCGGCACGGAATATGTAAAAATAACTGGAATTATGGTCAAATTGATGTTAAATTTGTAGTTTCCTCCGTCTGGTAAATATCGAAAATTCTTTCAGAATCTTCAAAAATAATGGCGAAGACGCAAAGAACTGTTACCTATTCAGAGTATTTAATATTGTCCGTGCGTTTTACGTTGGGAAATATCATGTTGAGTAATCAAATTGGTGTTGGTGTCCGAGATAATGCATTTTAGATGCCATAGTCGCCCCGCCCAAGGGGAGGTAAATCTGTATAGTCCTGCTTGGCAACATATGATATCGGCGTAGTTGTTCTATGTTTCACTTGAAAATTTTTAAATATTCTGCCCGACATTCGAAAGATCTGAAAGCGTACATTAAATGGTATAAAACTGAACAATTTGAGCGAAAATGACAAGGCAAATGGCTTATAACAAGTCAGTAGAGCGTATCATACGTCAGAGTATATTTTTACTGTATATAAGGTATTGCATATAGGGTGCAGTCCACAGTAGACCCGTCGTTGCTGGAAATAGACCCTTGGTATGGCCCTTCCGTCTTTCTGAGATGCCAAACCATCCAGAAAACCCATATAAAAGTATATATTTTCTTCATGGGAATGCTCATACCATTAATTCAGCATACAAGCCAGTTATGCAAATTCAACCCGGGATAAATTTTCTTCCCTCGGAACGTACTCCATATTTTCTGAGAAATCTATTAAAATGACCCAAAATACGCCATATTTCGTTCATTTCCTGTATAAATCTTGACAATCGATTTCAATAAGATTTCGTCTCAGTGTTCCCCATCTCCAGGCGAGACAAAAAAGCTATTCAAAATATGGGGTCGACCATGCCGTTTTTTGTCACATATTCCATATGTAACATAACCCTATTTTTAAACACCTGAAAAACGTACGAAGCTCAGGCTGACAAAGGTTGACTTCGCGGCCCGACTCGCCATATAGCTCAACCGAGCCACCCATCCGCATATGTCATTTT
The DNA here is from genome assembly GCA_036873755.1 of Hanleya hanleyi. Classification (NCBI taxonomy): domain Eukaryota; kingdom Metazoa; phylum Mollusca; class Polyplacophora; order Lepidopleurida; family Hanleyidae; genus Hanleya; species Hanleya hanleyi. Next base: position 23,469 of record JAVTVY010034959.1, on the reverse strand, counting down.
GAAGGAATGGTAGTACCCAGAAGCTTGGTACTATAAATACTGGTTACCAAAAAGGGAAGGATAATTATCATGTGGTCAGACCCGGACGCTCTGTTGTATTAAAATTTTTGAGGGGGACCAATAATCCGAAACTATGGACTACTCCCTGTAGAGGTAAAGTCCGTGTTCCGCTTTTTATATTTTCGGAACAAATCCTCAATTTATATACACCCACTTCCCCCCACCCTACCTCTGTCGACAGGTCCCGATAAGCCGTGGACCGATATTAGCCCCTCTAGACCTGGTTGATAGGAGTTTTCCCCTATTTTATGGGTAAAAAATTCCATGTTCCGCTTTTTACATTTTCGGGGTAAATCCTCAATTCACATACACCCACTCCCCCACCCTACCTCTATCGGTAGGCCCCGATAAGTCGGGGACCGATATTAGCTCTTTTGGACATGGTTGATAGGAGTTTTCCCCTATTTTAGGGGTAAGGTCCGTGTTCCGCTTTTATATTTTCGGGACAAATCCTAATTTTACATACACCCACCCATGACTTGATCGCCTTGGAGAAGCGCTCCACTTTGACACCTCACTCGACCCAATCGGTCTACTAGGGGCCCCTCTCGCCCCCAAAATGTCCACCCAGCGCTATTTACCCACTACGCATGCGCACAGTGACTTTTTCAAAAAAATTCAGCCAATCGCTTCGGGACCCCGCCCGTCGTGTTCTACGTGGTGAGACGTGAAAAACAAGATCCCACAACCCATACCGCAATGAACAGGCGTGAATTGGCCAGTATGGACCTATCCACTGAACCAGTAGGCCTATGGGCCTATGCAGACCTCCGTGAACTTTTCGAACATGCATTTTCACTGCTTACGTCCGATACCCTTCCCATCGTGTACGACAGCTCGAGAGGAAGAAAACAAGACCCCACAACTTATAGTAAAATCCACAAAAAATGACCACCCCTATACCCCATACAGGCATTTCCCGTATAGATGCAAATGTGCGAATCAGGGCAGATCACCGGGACTTTGCGCCACAGAGGGCTCGCCCAGTCAGAGTTCTCTTCATTGCCTCTAGAGGGCAGCACGATCGATGCCGTGATGTCGATGTGGGCATCGCCATTTTTTTTTTCGGAGGTATACTGGACAATAAACGCTCGACCCTGTGGTCGCACGGATGCTAGACTGGTCATAATAACATGGTACAACACCTATAGGTTATGTTTATTAGTATAAGTCTTCCTTACCATGGATTCGGGTATTTTCTTCGTGCCAATACGGTTCTGGGGAAACCTGTATGGAGACACTGAGGATTCACCACTGGTCATTTAACATGGGCAAATAGATGGCAATATTGTCGGGGTCCCTGTGCAGTCCATTGATGCTTCGGAAGGGTAGATAATGGCTATATATTGTCCCGGAGAGGGCCGGACATTGCCGGAGATGACCGGACATATCCGGAGGTGACCGGAGATTCCCGGAGATTGCCGAAGATTTCCGATAATTCCAGATGATTCTCACGAAAACCCGCGTATAGTCTCGGGACTACATTTCTTCCGCGGAAGCTTCTTCCCGCGACCACATCACCGCCGGACCGCATCACCGCGGAGGAATACATACCCGGTAGAAACCGGAAGTGACCTCACCACGGCAACCACTTGACCTGCGCACACAGACCTGCGCACTTCCGGGGGATTTTCTGCGTATGCGCAGTGAAGCGCCAGAGAGGCAATATGCTTTTCCCCTGCTACTGGGCCTGAGCTTGAAATTCAGCGCCAGATAAATGATATTCAACCAGCATCAACATAGGTTAAGAACAAGCGGGAAGGGCCACCCCTCAAGACGCAGACAACTAAGAAATCTATGAAAGATGGCGGCTTAAACATTTTTTTTAATATAAAGAGCTATTCAAGGTTGACCTTGTATATCAAGATATCGACATGAACTGCATGACTATGTAATGGAGAGTCGCATAGCCGTATACGAAGGGATAAGTTGGGCATTAGCGGCGACGCGCTCGGGCTTCAGGCATGTCAGGCGTGCGGGTTTATGCTGAGTTCTTGAACACTTATCCGGTTTTACTTTCGAACCCACACTTGGTTTGCTCCTCATCTGACCATAGTGCTCCTCATGTAAGATTCGCCCTCATCATTTAACCCTCCGGTTCCTCATTTAACCATCGCGATTCTCATTCAACCTTCGTCCTCCTCATTTGATCCTCGCGCTTCTCATTTGTTCTTTGCGCTCCTCATTTAAACTTCGCGCTCGTCATTCAACCCAGGTGCTCCTCATTTAACTTTCGCGTTCCTCATTTGATCCTCGCGCTTCACGTTTGATTCTTCGCTTATCCATTAGCCCTTTGTTCCCTATTCTCTGTGCGTGGTTATCGAACTTGCTTTACACCTTCTCTCGCCCCTGACCTACCCTCCATTATTCCACCACGGTCATAGATAGGTAGTAGGAAGAGGTGAAATTCCCGCGTAAAAATGAGGCTGAGGCTGAGAAGTGACGCGGAGGTGACGTCACGATGACGTCACATCCGGTCACGTGACCTCCAGGTCACATCCGGGTGAAAGTTCACATCCAGGGCAAAGGTCATGTCCGGTCACGTGAACAAGAGTGCTCTCCCCCTACATGTAAGACACCAGAGACTTCCAATGTTAATCTATGCGCAGTGGACAATCTTGGTTCCACTGGGAAACCCACTCATGGACATTTGCGGTATAGGGTGTGGCAACTTGTTTTCTTCGTCTCGCGATGTAGAACACGAAGGTAGGGGTCTCGAAACCATGCGGAGATACTTTTTTGAAAAGTTCCGGTAGGTCTGGTGTGAACAGGGTAGGTCCATACTGCCACAGTAGACAATGTTGGTCCCACTGGGAAACCCACTCATGGACATTTGCGGTATGGGTTGTTGTCCCTTGTCTTTCTCGTCTAACCACGTAGAACACGATGGGAAGGGTCTCAAGGCCAGGCGTTGAAATTTTGTTGAAAAGTGACTGTGCGCATGCGCACTGAGCAGGCAGATCGGGGTGGACGTTTTGGGGTCAAGGTGGACCCATAGTGGTCCGAATGAGTCGTATGAGGTGTCATCGTGAAGCATTCATGGGGGTCCATCCAATTGCATGTGTGAGGGGTGAAACTGACATCATTCGGCGCATGCACAGTAGAAAAAGTGCATGGGAAGGGACGTGTTGGGGTCGAGGTGGACCCATAATGGTCCGAATGGGTCGTGGGAGGTATCAGTGTGAAGCTCTCGTTGGGGAGCGTTGTGGTGCTACAGCCAGTGGCAGTCCGCCTACGGGTAAAAGCGTTCGGTGTCCGGTGTTTTCACGTATAATATCGTTCTATTAGCGTTTGGAATCCGTTTTAATAGCGTTCTGAACGCGTTTTGTATTCGTTTCGTTTGCTTCTCAAAGAACGCGTTTATACCTCCCAAACGCGTTTGATCATCGTTATGTTCAGTTTTCTTTCGTTTCGTTTCGCTTGAAACGCGTTTCCCGAACGCGTTTATTTAATCATCGCAAACGCGTTTAATCATCTGTATATTTCGTTTCGCTTGTAACGCGTTTTAGAAACGCGTTCGGAAACGCGTTTTGGAAACGCGTTCGGAACGCGTTTTATTGTTGTTGTTGTTGTTGTTGTTAAATAAACATTACCGTCCACACTACAGTTTGCTTCGTCGGGCGAAAATACTATTTGGTCTGGGTCTTTTTTATTTGTACAATGGATCGGCGACTGAGTGTTGATTAAAAGCTGTTAATAATTAGGTTGTTTCAAGATGGAGTGAAAAGGACAAAAATCCACCAGACTTTAGAAGAGAAGTATGGTGTAGAAACATGTGAACGATCTGGTAAACGGTATCACACGCCTGACAAATCGTTTCGCTTCGCACGGGAAGACAAATATTGCTTCGCTTGGTGAACGAAAAGATTTAAGCTTAGCGCAATATATAAACGAAACGAGTTTCGTTTGCGTTCATTAGTTTAAGGCGCAAACTAAACAAAAAGAAAATTACGGGGCACAAACCGTTTTTACACCTGTATATTAAAGGCTATGCCACATGATGGCTTCTTGGCCTGGTTTGCAAAATAAAAACACAAATTTGCGCGAGTTGATCGAAAAGGTAAACGCGTTCGAAACGCGTTCATAAGACGCCTTCGAAACGCGTTTCGATCAGAGCAAACACGTTTGACGAGGGAAACGCGTTTTGATAAAAGAAAAATTAAGCGATATTGAAAGCGTTTCGTTTCCTATAATTGTTTGGAACGCGTTTACATTTAATTCCGTTCGCGTTTCGTTAGGTCAAACTAAACGAAAATAACCGGACACCGAACGCTTTCACCCCTGTACAGGGTTACAGAATGTGAGCTTCGTCCCAGGGATTCCTCACGATATCGATCAAGCGTATTACTTCGATTCCGAGCAGACCAGCGTGGTCGTGTTAGATGATCTGATGAGTCCGGCCAAGGACAATTCACACGTTGCCGACTTGTTTCCCAAAGGGTCCCATCATCGCAATCTGTCCGTCATCTATCTGACTCAGAATCTCTTTCCTCAAGGAAAGGCGTCCAGAGATATTGCCTTGAACTGCTAATACTTTGTGTTGTTCTCCAATCCCATCGACAGAGCACAAATCCGTGTGTTGGGTAGGCGAATTTATCCTCAGAACATCGACCATTTCGACCCAAGGGGCGACAAGTCGTCTGTACGGCTACCTGTCCGTAGACTTAAAAGCTCATGCCCCGAAGATCGCCGGTTGACGACCCACCTGTTGCCCGGCTAGTGGTCACCACAACGTCATATACCCCTACACCATCCACCGAGTCAACACCTGCCTCACCCGTCCAGCAGCAGCAACCCACCCCCATACAGAGGGTCCCCTTCATACCATCAGTCCCGGAATATCACCCAACCGTGAAGGACCAACCCAAACCCGTACAAGGGAATGAACACAACGTGAACTCGAGGCTATGGACGGATTTGTTCAAAGAAAGTATGGACGCCGAGATGGGCGAGACGTTGGAGGCCGCAGAAAACAAGTTTCACCACAAAGGGTATTCGAAAGAGGAAGCCGCAATTTTAGCTCATAACTAATTGATACCCAGATTACGGCGGGCTTTACGTGAGCAGTATGTCGACCTCGTGACTGATATGAAATCGCTGGACAAAAACGCGGTCCATATGGAAATTGAAAGAACAGCGCTGATATTGAAAATCCCAGACCTGAACTGGACAGGGGCGTGTGTCAGAGCGATGGCTCAAAAAAAGCATTAGTTTGAACGCATCATCAAAAGGCGTTAAAGCGCTAAGAAACGGCGTTTAGGCGTTGAGACGGGCGTTGAGGCGCGGAGACGGGGGCCAAGGCGTTAAGATAGAGCGTTGAGACGGTCGTTAAGCCGTAACGACGGGCGTTGACGGGCATCACTGCATTTCGATGAAGTAGTGTCAATTTCATGGAATATGTATGGGATATCTTCTGAGCTAGTTCAACAGGGCGTTGAGTTCGGCGTTGGCGGGCGTTACTGTCTATAAAAGCAAGCGTATCCGAAAAACGTGCACAGTCGACGTTTAACCATTTAACCGTTTAACTAACGCACGTTCACCAGACGCTACGATATGATGCGACACCAGGAGAATATACATGGGATTGAAGAATCCGATGAGCCCACTGAGGAGGCAGATACCGCAACAGAAGCTGCTGAGAGTCTATTTACTGATACGGAGAGCTTGACCTTAGATAGTCAGCCAACGTCCCAGGGAAGTGGGGACGAACCTACCTTTTGGGATCTTATTGTGCATAAAGCTATTAATACTCATGCTGCGGTAATCGAAAACGCCGGACAGGATAACTTACAACAGGCGCATATCGAAATGCGCCCCAGCATGAGAAAAACATGCATGTCCATCTATGAAGAGTATAGCCTGCTGTCGCTTGAAATGAAAGGCGACCCAACGCACAGGTCCACCATGAAGACCAAGCGTCAATTGGAAGACAATATGGGGTTACCACCCACCGAGGCCCTGGAAAATGTGATCAGAATGCGCAAACAACCGTTTCATGACATGCCGCCTGAACGGTATCCAGGACTGCCCGACGACGCTTAGGTCAAGAGCGAAGATTGAACTTTTCAAACGACGGCTTCTGATTGGACAAGAGCCTACGGGAATTGTAAACATACCCAACTCGGCTTCCCAGCGTAGATATGATGTACTGGAGGGGAAAATAAAATGATTGGATTGTCATCCAATTTGTTGTTGTTGTTCTCTCATCTGTCTAGATCAGTCCGTCAAGGCGTTATGCTAGGGCGTTAAGGCGTTCAGATAGGGCGTTAAAACGTTACTGTAAAACTCTCCACAAAGGACACAGGGCAAATATACTGGGTTTCTGCTTTCTCTACTACTAAAGGTGATGGCGTCACAGATGATGTGGACATTCCTCCAGTCGGAGCCACGAGAGCTTCAAGATGACACCCAACGCGGTCCATTTGGATCACGGATGGTCCATCTCTACCCCAAAAACCTTCCTTCACACCCCCAAAATGCCTACTTTCTATACTACAGCCAAACTGCGAATGCGCAGAATGAGGGAACCGGACTAGAAACCAGTCCAATCCGACGCTACCCCAAGATAACTTCAAAATAAGGCCTCATACGAGCAATCGGACCACTATGGGTCCATTCCCATACACTTTTTCTACTGCGCATGCGTAGATAGACGCTATTCCCACCCCACACCCATCAAGTCGGACGCCCTCCAATGAGAGCTTCACACTGATACCTCCCACGAGTCATTCGGACCATTATGGGTCCAACTCCACTCCAAAACGTCCCTTTCCATGAGCTTTTTCTACTGTGCATGCACAGAATGACGTCAGTTTTACCTCACACTCATCCAGTCGGACGCTCCCCCACGAGAGCTTCACACTGATACCTCCCACGACCCATTCGGACCAATATGCGTCCACCTCGACGCCAAAACGTCTCTTCCCATGTCCCTTTTCTACAGCGCATGCGCAGAATGACGTCAGTTCCACCCCAAACACATCCAGTTGGATGAACCCCCACGAATGCTTCACGATGACACCTCATACGACCTAATCGGACCAGTATGGGTCCACCTCGACCCCAAAACGTCCACCCCGATCTGCCAGCCCAGTGCGCATGCACACAGTCGTTTTTCAGCAAAATTTCAACGCCTGGCCTCGACGTGGTGAGACGAGAGAGGCCACAACCCATACCGCAAATGTCCATGAGTGGGTTTCCCAGTGGGACCAACATTGTCCACTGTGGCATTATGGACCTACCCTGTCCACACCAGCCCTACCTGAACTTCTAAAAAAAATTCGGCTTATGGCTTCGAGACTCCTACCATCGTTTTCTACATCGCGAGAGGGAGAAAACAAGATGCCACTCCCTATACCCCAAAAGACCATGAGTGGGTTTCCCAGTGGGACCAAGACTATCCACTGCGCATAGATTAACATTGGAAGTCACTGGGGTCTTATGTGTAGGGGGAGATCACTCTTGTTCACGTGACCGGACATAACCTTTGACCCGGATGTGACCTTTGACTCGGATGTGATCCGGATGTCAGGTGATCGGATGTGACGTCATCGTGACGTCACATCCGCGTCACTCCTCAGCCTCATTTTTACTTGGCAATTTCACGCCTTCCTACTACTTGAGTATGATCCTGAATCTGCACCGTGATCTTGCATTACGTGACTTCGTGTGGGGTCATCCTTTTCGGTAATGAAATCACCTCCGGTGCTGATATTACTTCTTTTTTATAAACTTGCTTGAAATTCTCATTAGTAATATCTATGTGAAATTTACCAACACGATATATCAACAACGTATAGGTATTCCAATGGATACTAATTGTGCATCCATTTTGGATGATCTTTATCACCTATCTTATGAATACCATTATACACAGACACTTTCTAAAACCAATCATTTCAAAGCCCGTTCATTCTCGTTCACCAAACGCTATATATCACAGCACATTATATTTAGACCTATATCTCTATAAATATGAAGCGGGCCTTCTTTCTTGGCGGCTTTACGACCAGAGAGGTGATCACAGTTTTAACATCGTGAACTATCCCTTTCTGGACAGTGATATTCCTGTGGGACCTGCGTATGACAAATACATACCACTCCCAGTAACATTTGCGAGGTCCTGTTGAAATGTGACGATTTTAATCAACGTCGCAAAACATTATTGCAGAAACTTGTAAAACAGGGCTTTACCACGAAGCGCCTCCACTCAACTTTTCTCAAATTTGGCTATACATATCCCATGCTGATAGCAAAATACAAGCGTTGCGTTTCCGTTCGTTTCGTCACTTGTGATAATTCCGCTTAACCCATTTCAAAAATCTAAGATGACAGGTATTACACCATATATATTGTGAGATTAAACCCCTAAAACATCGGTACCGGAAAAGCGAAAGGAATAATTTACATATATTGTGTGGTTATTGCATTAATATTGACTAAAGTTGGTTCAGACGGCAGTCATTTAAAATAAAGATGATCACCTGTATATGTCTAACATTACCATGGCACTTTCTTCAATGTTCTGATAAATCCACGACTAAAATATTCCCAAACTGAAAACGAGAGACCCTGAAGAGAGATCCAATAATTGTAAGCTAATGACAGGAGGATCTTTTTGTCCATTGTTGCTAAGAACAAACGATTGATTTGTAATTTTGTTTACAGAATTTCGAATCTGAGCGAAAAGGATCGAAAAAGGGACACTGGAAATCACCAAGGTATCATCTTTCTAAGCTTATGGAGTTTCAAGATTTCTAGAAACTGTACTTATGTCAGTTGTAATTGTACGAGAAAAGAGCAAAGTTAGTCTGAAAGTGAATGTCCGGAGGATCATTCGTCTTCGTTTTGTAGTATATTTATTTGCACGTGTCATCATTGGGTACTGGAAGCGAAGACATATGTCTTTGACCCTTTGGCATGAGCTATGAAACATACTTAAGATTTTATCATTAGGAACTAATGTTAATTCTGTTTTGTTTACTGGGCTAGTTTGAGATATCTCTTTTAAGATACAATGCTCGAAAATAATAACATGGTGCAATACCTAATACTGAAGGGATCCGCGCAGTAATGTTGAAACTTCGAAAGTCTCTGAATCCTGATTATCTCCCTTGGATCGAAACACGCAGTAGTCTAAAGTTGTCGAGTTGTAACGTTGTGTCACAAGAGTGAAGTCTCTTCATGTAGCCGACCCGTCGGCAGAAGAAACAGTTCACTGGAAAAAATTTAACTGATTCAAAATTTGAAGAAATACATTTTAATTCCGAATTATTTGAACTCCTTGATATGGAAGGTGAAGGTATGGATATTCTCTATAGTCAATATATAGAATATGTCCCACTGTTTGATCCGCCGACTCGTGTGATGCAACGTCACAACTCGGGAATACCGTATTAATTTAAGCATAACTTGGATTTTCGAATCGGACCAAAAAAGGCATCTTGCACAACTAGGCCACATGTGGGACCTGTGTACCAAATTTCAGAAAGAATCCATGAAGTAGTTTCTGAGAATTGACGATAACAATGTTTCAAGGGAAAATTCAAGATGGTCATCTGGCGGCCATATCGGATTTTCGAATCGGACAAAAAAAAGGTATCTTGCACAACTGGACCACAAGGGGAACCTGTGTACCAAATTTGAGGAAGATCCATGCAGTACTTCTTGAGAAATCACGATAAAGTTTCATGGGAAATCCAAGATGGGCGCCTGGTGGCCATATTGGATTTTCGAATCGGACCGAAAAAGGTATTTTGCACAATTAGACCCCAAGGGGAACCTATGTACCAAATCTGAGTAAGATCCATGCAGTATTTCCTGAGAAATCACGATAAAGTTTTATGGGGAAATCCAAGATGGCTGCCTGGTGGCCATATTGGATTTTCGAATCGGACCGAAAAAGGTACTTTGCACAATTAGACCCCAAGGGGAACCTATGTACCAAATTTGAGAAAGATCCATGCAGTAATTCCTGAGAAATCACGATAAAGTTTTATGGGGAAATCCAAGATGGCTGCCTGGTGGCCATATTGGATTTTCGCTTCGGACCAGAAAAGATATCTTGCACAACTGGACCACAAGGGGAACCTGTGTACCAAATTTGGCAAAGATCTATGCAGTATTTCCTGAGAAATGATAACAACAAAGTTTCATGGGGAAATCGAAGATGGCTGCCTGGTGGCCATATTGGATTTTCGAATCGAACTAGATCCCAAGGGGAACCTGTATACCAAATTTCAGAAAGATCCATGAAGGTAACAATGAAGTATAGTTTTGTCCAATTACGTTCCAGGTTAAACAGGTTCAGTTCGCCCCTGAAAAACTGACCTTCTTGTACTTTAGCCTGGAACTACACACTGTTGTTTTTTATTACCACTCCTCCCACTTCACGTGAAATGTACCAAACCACACTCACGACCAAATGATTTTTGAGAACGTAAACTGCCTTCTGAGACGAGCGCTTTTCAACCGTCTAAGTTGGTCACGTGGGTATCGTCGTTTGATTGTGTCCTGAAAAGAACACAGGCTCGCGACTGTCACAATTTTTTCAGAAATTAATCGACACTTACTAAGTTAGCGAAACACAATAAAAGTTAGTTATGATATTATCCAGTAATAACACAACTGAGCATTTAATGCGGGATATGCTTACCACGAACATCCACCTTTGGCGGAAGTGACGTCATTTACTTCATTTTAACCTAAAGGAAGGAAAATTTTGAAACCCTTGACACCACAGATAGGTCAATATCTGAAGAAGTACTGAGGGTAATATTATAGCCAAGCTCCAAAGAATAAATATTTTGCAGCTAATTCTGTAACCTATCCCCCATCTTTGCAATCAGTGAAATTTGACATCTACACTATATAAGTCCTAATGCGCTAAAACATCTTTCAGATAAAGTTAGGGAGTAATCTGGGCACAATTCCCCATATATGTGTACCACGTCCTATAGGACAGTCAAGGAAGAAAGTGATCTAATCATAGGCTTATCAAGGGAGATAACTCCATCAGTCAAAAGTGATTTTCAGAACGCTGAGAGCTAAAATAGAAGAGAATTTGTGAAATTTTAGCCTGCGAATCTAAGTAAATTTGCTGACTGGTCGGGAGATCGGTTGCAAATTTAACGTAAAATTGTCTCCGACTGAAATCTTTGTCCATATTCATCTGTTTCATATAATTAGAGCAAACTGCGGAACATAATGACCCTCCCTCCCGCCCGGACTTGCGAGCTTGTGGAGGGGAGGGGGGGGTGTTTTTCGAGTTATTTTTAGTAATTATACCACTGTGATATCTAGCATTTCCCTTCATCAGCATCCTCTAACGGGACGAAATAAAAATTAACTGCAAAATTACGATCGCCGTGGATTTAGAACACCATATCTCAGGTGGAATACACAAACTTTGATAAAAACACCTATTTCGGGTCTATCGTCTAGGATTCCCCTAAAGGGCCTCATGTGTATGAAATTCACGAGTTGCTCAGCATTTTCATCGATACTGATTATTTCAATTAGATAATATTGCCAAACATTGATGACTGAATGAAATATGAATCAGCAAGCTCCGTCTTTATGTCACATCTGTAGGTAACAATGAAGTACAGTTTTGTCCCATTACGTTCCAGGTTAAACAGGTTCAGTTCGCCCCTGAAAAACTGACCTTCTTGTACTTTAGCCTGGAACACACTGATGTTTTTGATTACCACTCCTCCCACTTCACGTGAAATGTACCAAACCACACTCATGACCAAATGATTTTTGAGAACGTAAACTGCCTTCTGAGACGAGCGCTTTTCAACCGTCTGAGCTGATCACGTGGGTATCGTCGTTTGATTGTGTCCTGAAAAGAACACAGGCTCACGACTGTCACAATTTTTTCAGAAATTAATCGACACTTACTAAGTTAGCGAAACACAATAAAAGTTAGTTATGATATTATCCAGTATAACACAACTGAGCATTTAATGCGGGATATGCTTACAACGAACATCCACCTTTGGCGGAAGTGACGTCATTTACTTCATTTTAACCTGAAGTAGTTCCTGAGAAATCGCGATAACAAGGTTTCATGGGGAAATCCAAGATGGTCGCCTTGTGGCCATATTGGATTTTGGAATCGGACCAGAAAAGGTATCTTGCACAACTAGACCCCAAGGGGAACCTGTGTACTAAATTTGAGAAAGATCCATGCAGTAGTTCCTGAGAAATCGTGATAACAAGGTTTCATGGGGAAATCCAGGATGGCTGCCTTGTGGCCATATTGGATTTTCGAATCGGACCGGAAAAGGTATCTTGCACAACTAGGCCCCAAGGGGAACCTGTGTACCAAATTTGAGAAAGATCCGTGCAGTAGTTCCTGAGAAATCGCGATAACAAGGTTTCATGGGGAAATCCAAGATGGCCGCCTTGTGGCCATATTGGATTCTCGAATCGGACCAGAAAAGGTATCTGCACAACTAGACCCCAAGGGGAACCTGTGTACCAAATTTCAGAAAGATCCGTGCAGTAGTTCCTGAGAAATCGCGATAACAAGAATTGTTTACGGACGGACGACGGACGACGGACGGACGACGGACCACGGACGAAAAGCGATTTGAACAGCCCACCATCTGGTGATGGTGGGATAAAAAGAGAGTATGATACTACTATGGGATCGTGGTGCTATAGTTAGAAACAGTTAATGGATGCTTTTATCGAAAAAGCACAACTTGTTCACATAGTGATCGGACATTGAACCAAATGCTGTGAACAGAAATTGTCTGTAAGAAAATGCTTCCTTAACACATTTCTCTTTTTTCCTTCTCTTTTTTTTCTTTGACAATAGATCTTGAATCTCCTATGATGACTTGCACGATTACTGTATTAGGCTTAGTGATATCAAATCTATAACCTTAAATAGTTGCGAACAACTCGGGGGTGACCGACCTGGGAGCCATTACGACATCCTCGGAAATAGTCTTTGATCATCTCTTCCTCTTCACACGGAAAATTAAATCAGTTAATATAACTAGTATTGAAAATTTGCAAACATACCGATCGATTTTCCTGGTTGGCACATACAACAGCAACGAAAATATGCATAAGGAGGTAATGGGTATTTGGAGGTTTGCTGTTCAGGAGCGAATAGTCATCTGCTTTGATAATTTGTTTTCCCAATGTTCTATTTTTATAGAGTGTATAATGGAGCCACAAGTACTACTTGTGTTCTGGGGCCTGGTGCTGCTAGATGGTTGGGAATGCGCATGCCCAAGTGGGTGTACTTGTCAACCCAGATCAAGCATTGTTTGCCGGGATCCACTAATGACAGGCACCCAAACTTCGAAGAATGGGAATCTGGAACAGCAGCATTGGCCATATCAGAGCACGCGCATTCAAAGGTCTGCCTAACTTGATGACGCTGCACATTTTCTCATCCAACGTCGGTAGCATAGACAGTTATGCATTCAGTGAGCTTAGAAATCTAGAACGTTTCTTTATGTATGGCTCCACTACGATTGGGGAAATTAACAGTTACGCCTTCTATGGCATGAGGAACATTTCGACTGTGGCGTGGTATGGGCTCAAAATTACCGAAATTAATTATCACGCTTTTCACAATATTCAGCATGTTGGGGAGTTTCATTTGTACGTGTCTAATATCACAACCATTCGAAGCGTGCCAGTTGAAGCTTCGTCCATACAGGATGAGAGTGAGAATTTTGATCACATTAGGAACCCAGGATGTGAAACCATCGATGTTATCGACGCTTCCGATTCTTTCTTATTTCATAATATCGGACTATTATGCGACTGCAATATGGCATGGATGGTTCAGACTGATATGAAAACACTTCTTGGAGATCGTCTGCAATATGTGACATGTCTCAATTTACCACGAGTGAAATCAGTATCCGATCTTTTGCCAAATCATCTAGGATGTGATTTTAACACTGGGGAAGAAAGCATTTGCGCAATGTCAGCTCAAACAGAATGCTCCACACGTAACAAACCTGGTGCAGATATTACCAGTACAAGCGAGCCTGATCAGAGTAACACTGTAACAGCCCAAGCAGATTTCCCCACACGTAACAAACCTGGTGCAGATATTGAGAGTACGAGCGAACCTGATCAGAGTAAAACTACACTGGCGTCGGATTCACAACCACAACGAGCTGAATTGAGTATGATTTGTACTTGATATAATTTTCTTCAACTTCAACGGAAAGGCGGAGATTACAATATCTAAATTAAAATACAATGATCAAGACGTCGAAAAAGGAAATGCAAGTGTTGAAACATTTTTACTATAATATGGATGCCGGCAATTGATATTCGTTTCCTTTTGAATGTGTTTCAATGAAACGATACTAACTTATGCCCCTGTTACAGTTGTATCCTTCATATTTCTCGGCCATTTTCATACAGCGAAGCGCCTATAAGTGCCTAATTGCGCCCAAATCTTTGATTCTTAAGCGCTTCATTTGAATATATATCAAGAAAATAATATCAAGGTTCTAAGCAATTGACAAGTACGGTCACCCTCCATCTCGATTACTGAGACACCAAAAAAGGCCAAGGGGTCAAAAACCAGAACCTCAATACTGTAGATCTATAAAAAATGTATCGCTGACAGAATTGGCGATGGTTACCAGGGATGCCATTTAGGTTGTCAAAGGAAGCATCGGGCAGCAGGTGTGATATTCATATTAGCCATACTCCGAAACGAGGACTTGGCGTTTTCACTATCAATATGGGCAATAGCACTCCGGTTGCCATTGGTGTGGTTTTAGTTGCCATGAAGCAATAAAGGAGAATTCTCATGAATGCGAAAATCAAGATCGCCACACTAGTTTTCGCTGTTTCAAGCTAACAAATATAACATTTGGGAAATAACACCATTTTGATTGGTCTATAGCAGCTATGTTGTCTTACGGAGAGAAATTTTACCCAGGCCTAGCTTGGCACGATCCAAAGTAATCATCAAGTTACGCAGGAATTCGGTTCAGATAGATTTTGATTTGATTTGATTTGATTTTTATTCACCACATAAATGCTCACTTCTATTAATGCTCACAAATTGTAAGAGGCGCGAATAAAGCCCCAGTGTACGAGTTGTCACAGCGAAACAGCTCACCAATTACCAATATACGAGTTGTCAGAGCAGTTTCATCATAGCCCTCTAGATTTGTATCTAATACCGCTTATGCCGGTGCTAGGGGCCGCGTGGTCATATCATCCAAGTTGCCACATGAACAGGTACAAGAAAAGCGTACCTGAGACACAACACATATCACGAATCGTTAGATTCTTGGTATGTGCTTTAGAATAGGTTATCTGAAAGGCTATACTGTGAAGTCATGTGGCTCTGTCAGTATGTCGGCACCTCTTCCCACTTCCCTTATATGTGTTGTAATTGTTCTAGTTGGTAGGTTGTTTGAAGTTTAACGTCGCACCTAACCTCATTGGTCACACGGCGACGATGACCCAAACAAACATACCCTAGGAAAACCTAACCCTAACAAAAACCCAACCAAAACTACAGCAAAATTTGAATTTCAAATTTAGAAAAATAGGCTCTACAGATACTGGTGATCACAATGGATCGTCAGAGAGCCTAATTTGTTTGGCACTTTAATCTACCTCCTGTGCCAGACAAACATGGGACTTGTTCTATTCCTACATGTAATATGCGAAAATTTATGGTCTCGATATACAACACAATTAGAATTGTTATACCAGGCGCATATATATGTGTGTGTGTGGAGACAGGTCAGTCTTCAAGCAGATATGATTTAAAGCTCGTGTAAAACTGTAATACAGTCGAATAACAAGAGGTAAGAAGAACAGTTTTCTAACATTTATTCTTGCATATATAGGGAGTATAAAAGAGCGATGGATTGCGTTAAATCCTTAATTTGTGATACATAAAATGGAATATGAAATAAAATATAAGCATTGTCGTATTTGCCGAAAACAATATCATCTAAAGCATTTCATTCATCGGAAAGTTGTGGCAAGTTGAAATGTACATAGGTACCGCTATATACTAAATTATCATAGTCAGTGCCGGTGTGAAGGCTAAGAATGTTCGTTGGATACGAGTGTCCGGCCCCTGTCTTCTAACCCAGCTGGGACATTTTTCTCCACATTGGGGACAAGTGGTTGCAATAGAAAAGGATACGAAAAGGGACACCAATCACCAGAACATTCTTATCCACCACACCGGTTTTAAAACAAAGATATTTAACGAACGCTCCAAGTTATCACATTGATACTGACAATGGGGAGACCAAACGGGAGAACAATACTCTAATCGGCTCCTTACAAGTGATAAGTACAACGATTTGATAGCGGAAACAGAAGAGAAAGATTTACAAGTTATCTTAATCATCCCTAGCATTCCAAAAGTTTTGTTACAAATGTTTTCTATTTGAGGTTTAACATTTAAACCTGATGTTAAAATTACACCAACATCTCTGACACCAGGGATATGTCGTGTTTTTGCTTCGTGAAACTACCCTAATTTCTGGTCAGAAAATTCAGTCACTAGGCTGGCCTAAATCCCCTGGTCTGGTATAAATTATTCACGCATGGTAAGAATCCCCCAGAAATGAAGTACCCATCATCCATTGTCATTTTAAAATCTTTTGTTTGCAGGTGATTTTTCCATTGGGTTTGGAGTCGGGTTTGCCTCGGCATCTCTTTTCGTAGTGTGCATTGCTGTCGGCTTGGTTGTATTCCGCAGGTAAGTTTACTACGTCGGAGTGCTGAAACTGGAATGTTGATATTGTCTTTTCGATAAACAATTGTTTAAGTTAATTCGGTTTCGCTTTTACATAAACAGTTTCCCTCTTTGTACGATTTGCTAGGTTCATCAGCCGGGACGTGAAAGCACAAACAACCGCCATTGAAGACGCACGACCTTCAAATTCGCCTGGTAGCGGAACATCTGTGGCGAGCCAAGACATACATATGCAAGACTACGAAACTTTAGCTGTGATCCAAAATGATGGCCGGTCAGTTTATGAGAACATGACATTTGAACCATGAAGAACGAAAATAAAACCGCACGGTAACCAGAGGCAGCGAAATGTCGAAGATGAGAGATGGTTCCATACTTTAACTGACTCTCCCTGCGAATATGAATATATAATCAAATTCTACATATATGTACTATCGTTTTCGTCTGTTTTTGGAAAATCATGAATCTGTTGAGTTCAACACGATCCAAACATGAAAATCAACATACCTAAAAAAATGGTGATTATGTTTTCATACAGACATCTCAATCAAAAATATGTGCCATCAGTCACTTACCTCTCTTCGACCATAGTTTCCTATTATCAACATATAATCTAAAATAAAAGTAATAAAAAATGTGTTCTGGGGCGGAGAAGTTAAATAAAAACAAACAAACAAACTTCCTGCTGATCTCTACATCATTATATTCAGATTGCAGTTTCGAACTCAATGTTCTTTTCAAGGAATCTAAGAAACTTTTTAATCTAAAATACATTCAGAACAACGCCATAAAGTGTATAACAATATATTTGCGAGATGTTTTATCATGATTTTGTTTTTGGTGTGAGCACAGGAAATGAAATTTATTATACTTATCGATACTAACCAGTAATAAACCTTGTACCTGCATGTCTAATATGCTGTGACATCACATATGTATGATACTTTATGCGTTATGTTCGGGGAATTCTTTCTGTACGTTTGTGTATTTCTAAATTAAGTAACCTAAACATACCCACATTTAATTAACGTACCTGTATATGACTTTACATAAGCCTATTATCATAATAAAATATGAATACATTTAGAACTTCAGAACAATATCACAAAGTGCATTGTTTATATTATTACTACAAGATATTTATGTGATATTTTATAAGTATTTTGTGTTTTGTGTAAGCTCAGAAAAAGAAATTTGAAATGTATTATGCTAAATAATATCCAATTCTGAAAAACCATACGTACATTTATGCCATGTAGATCGTGACTTCATATAACCATGCACTTTTATATATGCCTGACTATATCGCTGTTTATACATGTACTTCTAATTCATTATGCATTTCAGTATGTTATAAACTGTATAAAATGTTATAATGCTACCTGTCACATATTTCCTGTTGTATGGTAACAGACATTGGTCTCGACAAATATATAACATATATATGATACACTTACATGTATCTGCTCGAATCTAATGAGTATTCTTTGTCACTGTAGATCATTGCACTCAGAGCTCGAAGATATGCAATCAAACTATTATCCAAAATATGTCACTAAAGTTTCAATTTCACCATATCTGCAACGACATTACATCGAGATGTCGTGTTTGTTGAAGGTGTAATGTATTCATGAATTTAGATCAATTGAAACTCCATTATAAATACGAAAAGCAATATCACACTGAATGTCAACTTCAAACGTCCGTCGACGCTGTTTCATGCCACGTTTAACTGAGTGCGTGTAAAGCACACACCCTGGGTATTTACCCCAAGGTTAGTTTATTCCAAGACAGACAGATAATGTTTAATGATATCTATCTGAAGTAGTGTGTATCTGTAGTTTCCTTCAAATTCAGTGTAGGCGGATATCTGTCCTTCGTCACGCTTGCCCACAGCGAGAAGATCGTCCATATAGCGTTTGGTGAAGGAGAACCTACGATCTTTGAAGTGATCAGATTCAGAAAGCGTCTGTATATAGTCGTATTCATAAGAGAACAGATAATCGTAAAAAAGGTGCCCAGTTAGTACCCATTGGAATACCTAAAAGCTATTGCTGCCAAATTTCACATAGATAATATTGATGAGAAATTCAAGAAATTATCAACCCAAAAACATTCTATGAATGATAGCCTTTGCAGTTTATGCCGATACAATTAATGACTCAAGGCGGAAAACCAGGCCCCGTTGAGGGAAATCCCCTGTGGATACAAGTCTGTACAGTATGTGTACCTTCTAATCAAGTTCTTCCGTGTGACATTTGGATTTTTTTAATATAAACATTTTTACAAAAAGTGGCGCAATACCTTCCCAAAAGTGTTTACTTCAGGAAGAGTCCTCATCAACCGAAGCTTGGTGGTGCACCACCAGCTGATAACTAAACTTGCAGAGCAAATGTAATTTGGGAGTAAATAGAAGTATTCGATGATGGTGTGCGTGTAGTCAATTCCTTAACCAGCACCTGGTTATAATAATGTTTATTAATGAATATTATATTATTTGGAGCTTTGTCTCCTCGGACTATGACGAATTTACTTTCGAGTTTTGCTAGGAACTCCTTCTCAGTGCTTGTCTTGCTTGTGGAAGGGTACTTCTATCAGTATGGCGGATTGTTTCAAAGACTTTCTCTTGGTGAGGTCCAACCAATCAGCGAGTACTCTAGGTTCAACTTTTACTTCGCCACTCAATAACATACTGTCTCGTTTGCAGTCAGGACTTTCTTCTTGGCGACCTTCGGGTTTATTTTTATCGGCTGTCTACATTTAGATCTCTTATCATGTTTTTAGGTCCTCATCAAGCACTTTATCAAGGTTACCAGTCACAATATGTTTGCATGCTTAACAGATAAAGATCAGCAAGTCACAATGACAACTATAACCTCCAGACGTGTATAATTTCCAGTTAAACTCCTTGACAACATTAGAGTAATTGAAAATGTTGGTGACTCTATTATATTTAATGTACTTACATGCAATGCAAGGAGTTCTGTTAACTTAAAATAGATTGGTAGAGCGTTGCGTACCTCTGGATCATTCAGGATTCGTGGAATTATGTCCAGTTCTTTTCTAAGTGGTTGAGTTTCAAGAAAAGCCGGTCTTGGGATGTTATGATTATTACAATCGAATATACGCTTTATCGTGACAAATCTTCTTCTTTTTTTTCATTAATTTTTTTTTATTCAGGTCCTCAAACATGTACATCGTATGATTATCATACATATATAGCAGTCCTAATAATATAATCTGCAACTTATTAGCTATTTCCAATCAGTTTTATGAATAAAATAATATATCTATTCTTGTATTGTTTACAATTTGCATGGTCAGTTCTATTACAACAGTCTTAATACAAATTGACTGTGATTCGTAAACTAATTAAATGTCTATTCAATGTTCATTAAAGTGCTAATGCAGCGAAATTGTCAATTTCATTTTTATCATGAAATTTTACGGTTTGGGATTTCTGCTTTAATTTAATAAAATCCTCACAGAGAGTTTTAAACAGGAAGATATTATATTTTGCTAGGTGTTAGCAGATAAAGTGCGACATTTACGGTCGCCATGTTTTTCGTATATGTGACGTCATAAGTATGACATGCCGATCGACGAGCAAGCCAGCGATATATGCGTAGCATATGGCGAAGGCCAATATCCATAGACTTAATTCACATTGTTGTTGAGTTGATACTGTTGATATCCATCACTGTCTTCGTATGGTAACGTGCCAGGAATGAAAGAAAGAATCTAGTCGGCCACGTGTCCGTGCATGATCAGTTAAAATGATTTATTTACCTGAATTCGTGGGCAGTACCGTAGTTGGACGAATGCATGCAGTTACTATCTGATTCACATAGGAGGGAACGGGGTTTTCGTGGATTTATCAGTTAATAAATCACATCAGCTGTCGAAACTCACAATATATTCCAAACTCTGTCTATGCAATTATTTGTCATCAAAAATATTCCCCTGGCATTAGAAATTATTTTAAAAATCTTCAAAGTTTGTATCGTCTGAGTAACTGCATGTTGAATACACGGTCATGCCGGTGTGACGGAAACGGTGGCCCCATGCATCCAGTGTCCGGAGGACACTCGCATCTAGACGTAAGTGTCCTAAGACACTAAGATCTGGATTTAATTGTCCGTCGGGCATTCAGGTCTGGATTTGGATGTCCTGGGACACTGGCTTCCAGGAGACGAAAGTCCTAACCTGGAGCCCAGTGTCCGCCTCGATTACTACTTCCATCCAGTTTACACGTGAACATGTTTACCAGGGAGTAGTATAGAAAGGGGAGTTACGGCGTTATTGACCTACTTCCGACAGGTGGCGCCAACAGATCATTTCCGTCTGACCTTTGTGAAGTCACTACCGGTTCCGGTCATGTGACATAAAGTGGCCGTTAACCCTGCGCATGATTTCCGCTATTGTGTGCATTTTCACTATTGTGCACTTTCGAACACGTGACCGGAACCGGGAGTGACCTCACAAAGGTCATCCGAAAGTGACCTGTTGACGTCACCGGTTGTAAGTGTAAGTACACAGGAGGTGAGTGAGGACGAAAACGAAATGAAAAAACAAGATAATTTTAACAGAAAATCTTGAAAGTTATGCTAAGAAATAGCCAGGTAAGACTGCATCACACCTAAGGGCTTTTCTTGATGCTTTTGCGCCTCTTTGCTTGTCCAGTGAAGAATACAACATATTGGCGAGCATACGTTACAACAAGTCAACACGAGGAATAATACGTTCTTCTGTTTCCACGAATGCAAGTGGCGATATGCAATTGTTCTATAAAGGTGTGGAAGCTGCCATTCAGTGGGGGTAACTAGGCCACTACTTGTATTCTTTTAACGGCATATTCCGTGGGTCTTCCAAAGACGGGGTCAAATTTGTATGTTTTCTATATATCTTGGACTATTTTATGCAAACAATTCCTTGTTTAACCCTACCAGGCCTGGGGGAGGGACATTCGCCACCCCCCCCCCCACCAAACTTTCTGCGCAATCTGCGGAACGACAACAACTTGAGAGCTGACACTCCGTGAATTTGTAGTTTATCATACTGGGGTCATTTGGAGTCTATTTACATAACCTCCCGAGCAGAGGATCAAGGGTAAAATCACGGTTGATTCATCATGCATTTTTGTTTGGAGAAATTACATGAATACATTTTTCGCAAAATTTGATCAAAAATCGATTTACTCTAATGTTCAAAACGGTGTAAACGTTTCCAAGAGTTTTGTTTGGTTTTCGTTGAAAAAAAAATAAAGTCAATTATGACGACGTTACTAGAAATGACAAAAATGTAAAGAAAACATGTGATAAACTAAAATCTGTTTGTAGAAAATAGGCGAAAATCAAGAGCATCCCCAATGAATGCAGAAAATGCAATAAAAAAAATGAAAACAAAAAGTATCGATGTCCCCTATGGGCTACCCTTATTCAATCTTGGATGGAATAGGCAAATATACCCGGTGTTTGTCACGAATACACCATTAGTTTGCGAGCGCCTTAGGTTGAACTAGCGGTAATATATACATATTCGCCATATATAAAGTCTACAAAATATATTAATTGCCGGTCACAAGGGCTCACTTTTCGCATTCCTATGTAAATGGGTTATACCAAAAAAGAATAGTACCTCGCTCGAACAATCAAAGATAAAACTCATAATAAATATATTCACTTTCAATGATCAAAACAACGGAATTTTGTTGGCATCCTGCTACCAGAAAATTCCCTTGAGCAGCTCGACGTATGGAACGTTTCCCTTGCTGACTTTCCGGCTTCGTACTTGTCGATATTGTTGGCCAAATATCGCAGACTATCGGCAGGATCTAAGGATGACATGGGTCTGATTGTGGACAGGTGGTCAGCTTATATACTCACCTGATCAGGTACACAGAATAAAAAATCCTTAAAAATTTAAGGAATATTCCCCGACTGTTACACCAGCGGAATATTCCTCAACATAACTAAGGGATATTCCTTACCATGTTAAGGAATTTCCTTAACATGCTACGGAATATTCCTTATTGAATTTTAAGGAATATTCCGCCGGTGTAATAGTCGGGGAATATTCCTTAAATTTTAAGATTTTTTTTCTTCAGTGTACTCAATATAATCCATTAATTTCGCAGATGTGCCATATATGAATGCAGTAATCAGATGCATGTAGACGTCGTGGCATTTTTTATTTTGCATTTATGTTATGTTTTATTCATTTGATTATTTTTTAATGATACCAGATGCGCCCCTTTACGGTTAATGTGAAAACAAATTAAAACTTATATTTTATGGTATGCTCCTATGCAAACAAATGACCCGATCCTAGTTCACGAACCGCGAGTCAGCTTGAAATGTCCGGAGAGATCGTTCAGGATATCCCGCATTCGGAAGATACGGACCGAATATGAAAAGACCCTGAGCATTATATTTGCATATTGTAAAATATTCCAATTTCGCCCTGGCTATGCGAGAAGTCGTAAGTAGTATCAGCGGACAAACGTGGTCATGTTAGATTAACATTAATTATAACAGTAATAGAGATCTCCGACATGACAATTTCCTCAATATTTACTGATGTCAGAAATGTGATAAACATTTTCATTAGATATCTCAATATCTCGTGTTTCTTTCTGATTTCGCAACATTCACAAAATCATATGCGTGCGAAAATTAACCCTG
>JAVTVY010034958.1:0-14333 GCA_036873755.1 Hanleya hanleyi | reverse complement strand
TTGAACGTCGACTGGGCAGGTTTTTGGGATATGCTGGCCAACGTCCAGATTAACGCTTCAACGCCCTGGTGAAATAGCTTGGAAGCTCTGATTGTTCTAGATATTCCATGGAATTGACACTAATTCATCGAAATGCAGTGATGCCCATCAACGGTCGACGTTACGCCTTAACGCCCTCATCTTAACGCCAGTCGTTACGCCTTAACAGCTATCGCAACGCCTAAACGCCCTATCTTAATGCCTTAAAGCCCTAGCTTAATGCCTTAGCGCCCTATATTAACGAGCTCTAACGCCTTAGAGCATGTGTGGTACACCTGTACTCTATAGCCCGTAGGGCACATGTGACCTTTGACCCGGAAGTGACGTCACCGGATGTGGCTCAGCTCCATGTGTCTCCACCTATTCAGGGGCAGATAACTCTGGGCGCGGCAAAATGTGACAGAAATTCACCTCTTCCTACTACTGTAGTAGGAAAAAATCAGTCCGAGTTTACGCTATTAAACTGTGGATGTGGCTTACCGGAAAGGTGTTTTACTGAGTTCTGACTAAGTTATATGTCTAGGGAATGGACTGGCTACTTGGATTTTGTGGTTAGATTATACAATCCCATACGCATGCATGTATTATCAAGCATTCTGGGTCACAATCTGCGAGATAAGTCGTTCACTTGGTTTTAAAATTGTTATTTGCGGTGCATTCGGCACCCACACAAGCAGATGGCCGCCATATTGGATTTCCATGTAACCGATGCATGAGAGTGTTCCAGAGTAGTTGTAAAACATTGGATTCATGGAATTATCTGGAAGAACCCCAGTCATAGATTTGCTAGCTTAATCCGGGCCGAAAACACACCATAATAATAAAGTATGTGTATTTAAATGGTTAATATTGGCGGCCATCTTGAAAATGGCCGCCATCTTGGATTTTCTGATGGCTCAATTAATTTTCTTGAATAACTATCCAATGGGGATATTTATACCAAGTTTCATGCTTGTATCACCATTTGAAGTGTTATACTGATTATCCGCCCCACTAACTCTATCTGCATGTAGCCTGTCAGTGCGGCAGATGTTGTATGTTCAATTTCTGTCCTTCATTAGCAGACATCAATTATTCTGGCAAAGTATTGAAACTTCTATTACATTTTAATATCTCATAGACATCCCAAGAGACGAGCCCTTACTGCAACATATTTTAGCTTTAATGCAGTCCATGTCGTTCTATAATGAACAGATATCGATTGTTAATGCAGCACAACTAAAACTTTAATTGAATTGTAATCTCTTACTCACATCCCCAGAGGCAAGTATTCGTTTCAACATGCCGTATTTAAACCTCCATTCTTTCACATAAAATCTCATAAGCGTTCTCTGTTCCGTATGTTGTATACTACTGGAGACCTCCGGCCGATGGAAACAGATGAATTTGAACCAGTGTACTACAGTAGTTTTGTGGATTCCGAATCATGGTGAGTTGCGGATCACTTTCCTAATGAACGTCTTATATTTCTTGTAATAAAGCATCTGTGTAAATCTTTTCTAGTTTTATTTGAACGTCTACTTCTGTGGACTCAAATGAATGTCAAACAACCGACCTGCATTGTTTGTTTCTCGGCCAATTCGGCAAGGTAATGCTTCCGGTACTACACAATGGCAAATTTACGCTGGGTGTGATTTATTTTGTGTTAAATCTACGAAAAATATGGTGGGTTTAAGTGGTAATTTCAGTATTTATTTCAGTGATAGAAACATGTTAATGGTCAAACAAAATATCTAATGAATTGCGATAACTCTTAACTCACCAGCATTGTAACATAATGCACCAGTCGACATGTCAATTCCGGATCAACGAAATACGCGCTGTTTATTCCGTTTGATTACGTAATCAAAAATTGTGACATTTGCACACGAGCACGGAAATGTGTGTTAGTGGACTAGGTTATCGTGGAATCTGCCATATATGTCAATTACAAAGACAAATATTTCCCCTAATTTGTGCAACATTAAAATTGCCAAAAGCTTTGTTGTTGACTGAACCATGTGAAGTTCACATAGTTAGATGGCATGTGTGACTACATATATGGTAGACTTTTGATGCAAGTCACACTTTTCTTGAGGAATTTGAAGATTGTAGGCAAGCAGTATTCCAACTATAATGTACTACAAAAGTGGTCTCCTCTCGCCAATTGCTGATTCCAGTAATATTGAACCAGCCAGCAGAATCCCATTGGAATTATCAATTAACTGGATTATCTGCATAGAAAAATATCAGCTTTGTTTGTCTTGTAAAAACCATCGGTATTGACTCGAAAAAACACAAGACTTAGTCCCTTTCGGTTTCATAAGATTCCGAATTTTGCATGAATCCGGCCACCAGGCACGTGCAACAGGAAGTAAAATTTGCCGCAGGAAATTGACAAAGTTGACAGGACCCACAACAGTGACCAAAGATCGGCTTGAAATAAATTTTCAATGAATTATTTCTTGGATTGTCCGTTCCTTCAGATAGATCTAGACTTGTAACAGGTGTTTAATAAAATAGATCACATTTTATGGTTTTGCTAAATGAAATTGTACTTGTCGCATGGACAGGTAGATTTGTTTTTCACTTGTCGCCGGGAAAATTCAGTTGTCCGTGGCAGATACACAGGCGTTATTTTGACCGCTGTAAGTAAAACACATCAAAATGTGGTAAACCATATAAACTTAAGTTTATAGACATCGTAAATTAGACTTAGCGGCATACATTTGTATTGGCTTCACATTCACTTAAAACCTAGGCGCACGGCGACGCGAAACATAGGATCAATATTCCTTGGCCAAGTTTGTTTTGGGGCAGCAAGGTTGACTTGGGCCAGTCAGGCCACAGGGGCAAGTATCAATTGGATTGCATAAACATACCCACCTCACACCTCAAAGAGATAGAAGGGACGCCATCTTGAAATTCACTTTTCCGCCAGAAATTACCAGATTTCAGAGGCTCGATTGAGAACAAATAAACGCAATTTACTCATACCTGGCAGTGTTGTTTTCTTTTACGCTTCAGAACACAAATCACAATGCGCTGCGATGCACAGTTTTTGTAAAATCCTTTCTCAAATCAGCGGTTAAATTCCCCGCTTCGAGCATCTTCACGGATGATGAATGACTGCCGTAGTCTTGAACCCGAGATCATAACAATTACGTCGTGCACAAACAACAACGCTGATTGGCTATCTTGGATGGATCAAGCTAGACGGACACGTTCGACAGTTTTGAATTTCGCGTCCACTGCAATAGTGTAAACAGCCAAACAGTGTTGTTTCGTGGTGCATGACGTAATCGTTATGGCATCCAGTGAATTCACCCACAGACCGATTCACCCACAACCAATTCACCCACAACTTCAGGTCGATTCACCCACAAAAAAAGTCAACTCACCCACAACCAGGTCAATTCACCCACAGTCTCAATGTTGGTTTATTCAACATATTTAATGGATATAGATATTACCTGTGTAATTAATTGATATATTATATATTTCTGTCCCAGCAAATGGAAATAATAAGTTCTCACTAAGTTGGATTTATTTTTTGTGTTTTGAATATTTTTTATTTGCCAACTCATTGTTATGCCATGTTACATATACATGTATGTATTCAAAGAGAAAAAAAGAGAAACATTTTCCATCTACAAAAATAAATGAAACTGGCACTTTTCATCACTCACACACATTCCGAGTCGAATATATTTCTTTGTACATCCCCTTTTTGACTAATTCAAACGATGAAGTTTCAGTTCTGTTATATAAATAAATATTTACTCATATATATATACATCTTAGCTTGCTAAGGGCATTTCACGTTTCACTTAACACTACCCTTAGCTCTATGACAGCATCAAGTCGCATGTCCGCTCCATTTAAATGAGCCAATGAAATTGTTCGTATTCAAATACTTTGACCTGGAAATCTGAGAAACATGAGACGTGTCAATTTCACTTAAGCGATCGACGTGCTCGAGGCGCAAGACTGTGGGAGACCAAACCGAAGTTGTGCGAATTAGCTATTTTATTTCTCACTCTAATGGGGCATGCTTCTTTGTTTTCCTTAAGAAAAATCATATTACAAGCGGCCTAACATATTTGTAAAAAATAAAATTGGCGACAGTTCACAGGAAAATGATATGCTTTTTATTTTGTGATGGGGGCACTCCGAGGCCCACCAAGGGATCGTTTCAATCGATCGCTTTCTGGAGGTACATGCTGGAGGTGTGTCTTCGTTTTATGAATGTGATTGCGCCGATGTCGGAGCTAACGGGACCAATCGGATGTGACCATTTGGGAAACGCCCTATTACACTCAGATATCACCCGTTACCGCACGGCTACGAGCAGAAGTTTCTACGTATGACCGTGTCATGCGTTCGGATGATGATATATATACATTTTAATAAGTTTTGCTGACATTTGGCATGACTTTCAGAGTGTACAGTACCTTATTTCTTTTTTTTTTAGCAGTCCATCTTAATAGGGTATATGTGGATGATACACTATGTTATTGCATCGAGCCATGGTTCCCAAATTTTGTTGAACGTTTCGATTTTTGATTTCCTAGTTGATGCGTTTTTGTCAATTTCAAATCTTTGTTTAAAGTGAACGTAAACCCTCAAGTAAAGTTTCCATCAAATGAAAGACCATTGCGAACAGTGTCGGAAAATAATACAAAATCGGGGAAATTAAATGCAAGATTCAAATTGACTTGACACAAGTTTATGAGTTACCATCTCCCAGATTTTGGGCGAAACATGTACATTGGAACAGTGAGTCTGTGTTGAAACTCAAAGTGTACACACCGTAAGCTTGAATCAAGCATTGGAAAGTGCATACAAAGTTTGAAATATATGTATTAAGACAGTGTGACGTCACTGGACCTAGATATGATTGCAACAGACCAACATAGAATATACCATGCTTTATTTGCAATTTACTCTGTGTAATAAAATCGTAAAAAATTACAATAAATATTTTCCCACACTGTTTGCAATGGTCTTTCATTTGATGGAAACTTTACTTGAGGGTTTACGATCACTTTAACAATATTTTGGACCACGAAAATATTTTTCGACCTTTTATTTTTGACTGATAAATGTAGTAGGGGCCTACTTTACAAGTAAAATTAGATTTGATATAGTTGAATAGTCTGATTTTGTGGTCTCTCTGAAAAGAACAATGTTCGCATCAACTGTAATGGGAGATTTCTTCAACTCTCTCTTGAGGGTTGTAGAGGGCTAAGCTGTTTGATGTCTTACATGTACTAGTCCAATACAATGGGTGACTGACAGCCTTTCTTTTATTATTTGGATGTTCGATTTGGCTGTACAGTCCCATTGGTAACGAAGTCAAGTGCGGGTGCAGAAATCTTCCTCCAGAAAAATAGGAGATTTTGAGAAAATAAAGAACTGACAAGCACACGCACCAGTATGAATGAATTGCTCGTGTTTCAAGGCACAAAATAACACCACCCACACATCTGAACCACTCTATGTAAAGTTCCACGGAGACAACAAACTGTCACATGTTCCAGAGCACCGAAAATCCGTCCAAAAATGGCGAATATGGCTTCACACTAAAGCATTATGGGACGTAATCACACGATCCCTCGTGTCACATGGTGTACACAAACGCACGTGTACAGAGAGGGACCTTTCAAGAATTACCAAAAAGCGAGCACAAAACTTGTACGTTAGTCAGATAATTTGAGAAGACCTCGTATCTCAGAGTATCACTTGATTCGTTCACACGTGTTGGTGTGTGCCTACGTCACTTCCCTTCATATGCTAAAGTAGAAGGCGCCTAATTTTTTTACGCTGATCGGACAAGATTTATCTGCCTATGGCTTAATGAGAGATCGATGGATGCCTGGAATGTGCCATTTTGTGGATCTAAGCTGCACGGATACATTCAAACCGGTCAGTAATCATGTCAATTAATTATTGCGTCACAATTTGACAATTTCTGAAGTCCGAACCCTGCCTCTTGAAACAAGATGGCAGCCTATGTGGCTGTGATACGGACATGGTAGACATCAACATATTAAGGAGGACGTATTCCAGTCACATTATATTGGACTAGATGTCTTACCTGCACAATGAGTGATTGTTTGCTACACTGTGACACCTGTGGATTCATTCTCAGTGACGTCAAATGTTTCTCTGAAATAAACCTTGGCTAAACACTTTTTCAGACTATCACCCCTCAAAAGCAGTCAAATAATTGCCCAATACATGTACATCCAATATACCCATGTCCTCTGAAATTCAGTCACTATGTATGTTGACTATGGTTGTGGGTGAATTGACTGTGAATCATTGTTATGATCTCGGGTTCGAGGCTACGGCATTCCCTCTTACATATCACTCCAATTTCAACGTCCGTGGTCTTTGAGATGTGAGATGGGTATGGTATATGGAATCGAATTGATACTGGTCCCTGTGAGTCAGGCCGTCAGTGTGGTTTTTACTATTAAGGAATAGGCGAGTGATGCTCTCTTGAATATCCCGGCTTGGGGAAATACACAGAATATAATTTATTGTTGTTGTTGTTTATCTGTAAATTCACACCTATTATCCACTTCTCCAGACTAGTATACCCGTGTGTGGAATGAGTAATGAATGAATGGTATGGCTACCCTCTTAAGGGGGAGGGGGAGGTCCAGTTTCCAACACCAAGTGAACAATCTCAATTCCAGGTCTCTCATCCGAACACAGTACTTACCCCCAATCTTCCTTTGAACGTATAACACAAATACAGCCCCAAATTTGACTTCTTGTCCTGCAATATGTGTAGTTTGAAGCATGAAAAATATCACCTTCATAGTCAAATCTACGAAGCAAATTCCTGGTAAAATATACTACATAATACAATGTAAAATATATAGAAAGATGTCTCAACACTTCATTGAGATCCGACGAGCAGTTAAAATGATCAAAGACCAACCACCTCTCTGACTGCAATTTGCAAATACAATCCCAACAATTGTGAAAAAGTACCATTGACCTCTGCCACTTTCTTTTTAGATTGGGTAAAAAGGTGATGTATTATTACACCTTTAATATGAAACTTCACCACCTCAGCGAAAAGTAGTTCTCCACACATGGCAGAGATTGATATGACCTCCTCACATGTATGGGATGTTGTGTTTACAAATTGCAATCAGACAGGTGGTTGGACTTGAAATGAAAATTGTACATCGTTTGTTTTTACTAAGCCATGTTAACTGCTCGTCAGCCCTCAATGAAGTGTTGAGACATCTTTATATATATTTAACATTGTATTTTGTAGTATATTTCACCTGAAATTTGCTTCGCAGATTTGACAATGAAAGTGATAATTTTTGTGATTCAAACTACACATTTTGCATGACAAGAAACCAGATTTGGGGCTGTATTTGTGTTATACATTCTAGGGACGATTGGGGTGAGTAAAACCTGTGTGTTACTGTGCTGCTCAGGTGAGAGACCTGGAATTGAGATTTTTCACTTGGTGTTGGAAACTGGACCTCCCCCTCCCCCTTAAGTGGCTTAACTCGATGGGTATTTTATCACTGGTGCTACAAGAAAAAAATCACATGGTGCTATATTCCCAAAATGCTGTCTGTTCTCTAATGCTTGAGAAAGTAGACGACGGGCGGTGTTCGATCGATCATGTTGTCCGACTTACACTACTTGATGTTGTTGTTGTAATTTTTGCCGCGTGAATTTATCAGTAAATGAACCCCAGTAAATCACAATCACGTCGATTTTGCGCCATCATCCACCTCTAATTTTAGTTTTAAATTGCAATACTCACAAACATACGGAGCCTTCATGTGTATTCTATGGCGGAAAGCCCAAGCAAAGTTACATCGACCGACAGCGAGTGATGCCCGGCAAACGTTTAAAATCATACTGTGCAGAGATACCCATTCGTTCGAGAAAAATAGACTCTGCCACACTGACAATGTACACCGTGCAGAAGGTTGGTCACCTGCAACCGCACACTTCCCTGCAGCCTTATCGTAATCATTGATTCCTGAGAAACGAGATGATATAGGTCTTTTTCTATTACCTACAGTAGTTCATGTAGCATTTGAAGGCTGACTATGTGGCAGAGATTGCTTGGCAAAACTTAGGGTAAAGTGCAGGGTTATCTCCCCTCCTCTCGGAAAGCCATTGAATTCTCAAACGCCTGAAGGCCGTAACGCCCTTCATATTAAAAGATAGCCAAAGACCTGCATCGCCGCAAGGCCGCTAGTGTAAAAAAAACTAAATACAGAAATTCCAAACGCCGACAACTGCGGTTCTCGGAAAGACTTTGAATTCTCAAACGCCGCAACGCCGTTCATCTGAAAAGATAGAGACCGCCAACACCAGTATAATACCATCCCAAGTCCCGACCACCAACCCATATCAAAACGGTCAGATTCCGGGAAATACCCTATTCAGTGTCACAGACAGCAAACAGTAAAGTGTCCGTGTGTAGGGTACCGTGTGTAGAGCGAGCTCTTCTGGTGGAAATGTTCAAACACAGCAAAACCGCAACGCCGGTAAAACCGTGAATCGTCTGCTGGAAAAGTATGATACATGTACATGTACCGGTAGTCTGAAAAGCCGAAAAGCCGCAAGGCCGCTGGGATTAACGAGGAATCCCCGTCAACTCTGCAAGGCCGCTGGGATTAACGAGGAATCCCCGTCAACTCTGCAAGGCCGCTGGTGAAAAAAAGAGAACACTGTCCGCGTTAATGCAAACGCCGACAATAGACTACCAAAAAGCATTTGACTCGATATGGATATAGCTGCATTGTGGAAAAAGCTGCTGCAGTTGGGTATAAAGGGTAAAATATTGAAAGTTATTCAAAATATGTATGATGATATCAAATCGTGTGTGAAGGTAAATGGATTTATATCCGAATAGTTTACAAGTGCTCGGGGTGTACGCCAGGGAGAGAATCTATCTCCTTTATTATTTTCTCTTTTTGTAAATGATTTGGAAAGCTTTTTATCAGATTGTGGTAATAGAGCAGTAGAATTAGAATGGGATAGTGTTGAAATCATGCTCAGATTAATGTTACTATTGTATGCAGATGATATGGTAATATTTTCACAAAGCAAATCAGGTCTCCAAAAGGGACTTAATGTACTTAACGAGTACCATAAAAAAAATGAAAGCTTTTTGTAAATATACCTAAATTTTAAAACAAAGGTGGTGAGATTCAGTATAGAGACGAGTAAATAGCAGAAATATGCAATTTATATACTCGGGTCAGTCTCTGGAAATGGTGGATTACTTCAACTATCTAGAGATTGGGTTCGCCTTTAATGGTAATTTTAATCAGTGTGTAAAACAATTGGCAGAACAAGGCCGCAAGGCAATGTATGCACTGATTGGGAAATGTAGAATGCACCGATTACCACCGTCACTACAGCTTAACTTATTTGATATCCTTGTGTTACCTATTCTATTATATAACTGCGAAATTTGGGGATAATCTAATTTGGACACCATTGAGAATATACATCTATCATTTTTGTAAGCATAGGCCTATACTGGGTGTGAAGATGACCACTATGTCTGCTATGGTTTATGGTGAATCGGGTAGATACCCACTTAGAGTAATAATTTATTCAAGAATAAATTTCTGGTTAAAGTTAGTTCATGGTAAAGAAAATAAATTAAGTTCCGTGATGTATCAAACCATTTATCTCCTGCATGAGAGAGGAATTTACTCATCACCATGGATCTTGAAGATTAAAAACGTATTAGATAAATGCGGTATGACAAATGTATGGTATGACCAGGATAGAGTTAACTCTAAATGGGTTAGCCATTCAGTTAAATTACGATTGTGTGACCAGTTTAAACAAGATTGGCACGCTACTATATCTGAAAGTACAAAGTGTGACTTGTATAAGCTATTTAAAACAGATTTTAGATGTAAGCGGTATTTAAACGAGCTACCATTACAGTGATTTACCACTCTCAGCCCCGACCACTGACCCCTTATGAAAATGTTTCAAACGCGCGGCGGTGTATAAAAGACACTCTTCGCCAATTTCGTGATTCTACATGGAAGATGGACCCATTGGACCCATTTTTCAATCGATGTCAAATCCTCCTGTTTGTATATGTATGTAACATTGACGCCTGTCTACCTGTCGCCGACAAGTCATTTTTTCAAGTGACAACTAAATTAAAATTCCACCTGTCGCCTCGACAAGTAACTATTCTGTCCTAAAAATACTGAATTCCGAGCTAATACAGGCCAATCATGACTGAATTGTCTTCCTGGAAACAGTTGTTGAGTTTCGTTTTATTTACATCGGACATTCTGTTCACTTCGTCATTCATCCCGCTGCCATACAACACGAGAGCCCCGGTACACCAAACTCCATGCAGGATTAATCTCCCGCTAGATTTGCACACGATCCGCTTGAAAGGCAAAACTAATGGATAAAGTAAACGAATTGACTGGCACGATCTAGCGCAATTGGCCTATATTTCT
The DNA here is from genome assembly GCA_036873755.1 of Hanleya hanleyi. Lineage (NCBI taxonomy): Eukaryota > Metazoa > Mollusca > Polyplacophora > Lepidopleurida > Hanleyidae > Hanleya > Hanleya hanleyi. Next base: position 3,816 of record JAVTVY010034958.1, on the reverse strand, counting down.
ATCGCCTATTCATGCCTGGCAACTTCAAGTCGGAAATGAAATCAGATCAAGGTGATTGATTATTTCGTTTTATTTCAGAGAATAAGAGCTCTATAAAACTTCGTCAGTGAGTATTTTGATCGAAGGAAATCGTGCTTGTCAACACGGGAAGCTAACGTGAACGTTGCGTTGCCTGTGCCGATTTTTACTTGCTCCAGACAAGCGGACAAGCGCTAACGTCGCGAGTTGATCGAGTGAATGGAACAAAAACAACAATGATTTTGCTTGATAATTTGTCAGAACAATTTCATTTGGGAACTCGACTTATCTCCTGAAGAACACAATATTTATTCACTATAACTCAGTTTTCGCGCGTGTTTGGCGCGCATTTTCCCATGGATAAAAACTCATTTTCTGGGAGGTAAAACTCAATTTCAAAATTTCCCAAAAACTCAGTTTTTTCAAAGTCGAGTTTTTAATCTGGGTAACCCACAAAAAGTTGATAAAACCCTCCTGCTGTTATGATCCTTAAGAAAATATTGTTCCAGCAAATTTAATCTCATAATTGAACGTTCTGTTGACATTTTACTTTGAACTTCCTAATAGTGAAACAGTCTGGTGGCAGAAATGAGCCCACTGAGTTAACATCAGGGAGTAAGGACATTCATTCTTGGCAATGCAGAGCTAAAGGAAGGAGACAAATTTCATAAATGTCTCGCGATCGAAAAAAAAAACGTGTGTTCAAATTCTCCAATGCATGGAAAATGGAGAGACTGGTTGGAATATATGATGAGAGTATGGTGAAAAAAGTTTCAGTAGTGAGTGACAAGCTGAGGTACCAGGGCGACAAGTAAAATAAATAGTTACCTGTCACAGTGACAAGTAATTCTCAAAAAACATTTCGACCCCTGTGTGTGAAAAAACACAAAACAAAAGGAACAAAGAGTACGGTCAGTCTGCCACTTCATTCTTCCGATCACAGAAATCCTTGTATTTCAAATACTTGATACATTGAGAAAGTGACATTGTGGCCGTGCACCAAAAAAAGAAAGAAGAGAAATTCTTCTATTTTTTATATTTTAAATAGTTGATAAGCTGGAAAAGTTGAATTGGGGCATTCTGCCGTGATAAAAAAAGAGAATGTAATGAAATAGTTGATCAGTTGAGAAAGTTTAATCGAGACATTCTGCCGTGATAAAAAAAAACGAGTACAAGGCCATAATTTTCATTGTGCCATTCTGCCGTCTCCCCAAATAAGGGAGAATACGGTCATTCTGCCGCTTCATTCTGCCGGCCACAGTAATAGTCCTATTTGTAAATACTTGATAAATTAAGAGAGCTTCATTGTGCCATAGTGCCGTCGCCAAAATAAAAGAGGAGGCCTACACGGCCACGATTTTCATTCTGCCATTCTGCCGTCTCCCCCAAAAAGACAGCATATAGGGCCATTCTGTCGCTTCATTCTGCCGGTCACAGAAAATTCTCCTGTTTCAATATCCATGTATCACGGTCTCCAACCACCACCACCACCCACCCACCCACCCTATTTAAGTTGAATGCCAATAAGGAGAGGATATCTCTCTCGTGCTTGCTTACATGAAGTATGGACCCGAATGTCTTTACGAATGGCTTGCGAGAATCTTACCAATATTTACGATCTTAAATCGTCAAGCTTCGTAAAGGAATTCGCCTAAGTGGGACTCGGGCTTAACAGCCAACGTCGAAGCGGAAAGGACCGAGAAGTTTATCGGGATTTCTGTTCATTGGACCGACTCATGGTTGCGAATGGTTCGTAATGTCTGCAGTCTGTCTGGGGATTACGTTTTCAATTGTGTTTCACTTTCAAAAATTGGTTACTGAGATAACAATCCCACGAAATGACGATCGGGACCAACAAAGAGCCAGACGATCAAATATTGGTAATGGAGAGCGACTCAGACCAAAATTTGACCCATTATACATAGTGATATCTGACGTTTAAACTCTTGATGTGTGACGGTAATAATGTTGATTTTTCTTTAAGTAGGAAAAGTGGAAATTGCCTCCCATTTGCGGCGCGCTCACTTCCGGTTGTGCGGCGCGCTGCCCTCAGCCAATCAGAAGCGAGTATTTTGACCCGGTGCATTATGGGACATATCCAAGATGGCGACGTCTGGTTTCTGGTTCAAGATGGCGGCACGCCCGGCTCTTTTTTTCTAACCTGAACTTTTCGCGTACCGCAGTGCTCCATTTATTCAACAACACCTGGTCTGGTGCCTACGTGTGAGTGAGCTCACGTGCCGAACTAACAATGTTGCACCACGATCGCTACAATGTTGCGGCCACCGTGAACCCCTGGGCTGGTGCCTACGTGTCTGCGTGAGTGAGCTCACGCGCCGAACACATGGCTCTTCGAATTGCAACAATGTTGCAATCCGATCGCTACAATGTTGCGGCCACAGTGAACCCCTGGTCTGGTGCCTACGTGTCTGCGTGAGTGAGCTCACGCGCCGAACACATGGCTCTTCGAATTGCAACAATGTTGCAACCCGATCGCTACAATGTTGCGGCGACCGTGAACCCCTGGTCTGGCGCCTACGTGTCTGTGTGAGTGAGCGCACGTACGGAACACCTGGCTCCTCGAATTGCAACAATGTTGCACCACGATCGCTACAATGTTGCGGCATCGATATACAGAGCTTGAACACAAAAAGGGGATTCTAGATTAACCTGGGAAAGATGGGCAGGTCCATTTGGACCAATCAGCGGTCGGGAAAAAGAACCAATCAGCGGTCGAGAAAAAGAACCAATCAGCGGCCGAACAATCAGCCAATCGAATTGGTGTATTCACGGTGTGCTTTCGCCTACGTCCGCGCTTTTTTTCCTATAAAAGCCGGAATTTTCATGGCATTGCGTCATTCTTTCACTGACCTCCCGACGCTGCGGTACCTGACCAGCCTAAGCCTAGATATCCAGCCTGACGAGAGGAGCGCCTTGCCTGACCAGTGGATATACCTCAGCCTACCTGACCAGCCTGAGCCTAGTTATCCAGCCTGACGAGAGGAGCGACTTGCCTGGATTTGCCTGACCAGTGGATATACTTCAGCCTGGAGCTGACCAGCAGCTGCCTGCCTGACGAGAGGAGCGACTTGCCTGGATTTGCCTGACCAGTGGATATACCTCAGCCTATACCTCACCAGCCTGAGCCTAGATATCCAGCCTGACGAAAGGAGCGACTTGCCTCAATTCTTCCAGATCTAGGCCTCACCAGCACTCAACCCCTCACACGTACGTAATATGATATCCCCCCCCCCCTTTTTTTTTAGACAAATCCTTATTCGTTTACTGGAACGCGTAAAGTTTTACCGTAAGTGAGAACCGGCAATATTTTTGTAAACACTCAACGGCATCGCTCCAACTTGGGTAGGTCAATCATTGTGGAGACGACGGCAGAAAGAGACACAATTGAGGTGCTATAATTTCAGCTATTAAATGTGAGAACATCGTTTGATAGTGATACAGTCGTGCGAGTTTAGTAAGCATCACACTCAATAGGTTTAAAATATGACCAAGTTGCTCTTGACAAATCTTTTGATGGGAGAATGTTAGATGGTCCATATTTCGACACTGCTCCAAATCAACTTGCTTTCATCCGCCGTATTTGAAATAGGTATATCGCTACTGTCTATGTTGAATCACTTGTCACATGGGGATCATTATAACCCTGAACTTAAACTTTGAAAGTGTTCTTTTCCATGAATAATGCATCATTTTTAGCACAGTTTTACACTGACCTTGACCAGCGCCGGGAGAGGGGTAATAAAGAGACAAGGCCGGGGTACAGTTTCTTCCAACATT